>JAMZAV010008811.1:0-25392 GCA_024449915.1 Sweltsa coloradensis | reverse complement strand
AAAAAAGACCCTACAGACGGTTAAAGTCCGGTTATTGCTCGTATCAAGCTGTGCTACGCACATCTGTGTTGTGACTTGTGAGGGAAGGACTGATGACTGTAGCTAGACAGATAGACAGACAGATCGACAGACGGACAACCTCGTCGCTACTGATCTCGTGTTGATCCTTCTGTTTCTGCGTGCTTCTGCCAAAGCAACAAGGCGTTGTTGGCCCGAGTCCCCGAGGCGGTCATTGAAGGTCGCACAAGCTCTGGCAACACAGCCGCGTGAAGTGAGTTAACCACCGAACAGACCAAGGTCCCCTGTATCTACTCCTAGCGGAGGTCTTACGAAGCCGTAAAGTAAGGTCATCCAGACGCGAAATTAGAAGCCATCTTGGATCACAAACCACCTTGTTTCGTCATGGCGCCCACTACTCTGCGTTGTATTTGGTGTTGTGTTTTTATTTATATTTGAGCATATTCTCTCATTCAATGACGGGGGTGTGTAGCACCAAATTGTTCGGAAAGCTCCAGGGAAGGTGTTAGACTATTTAGATTTCCTTCTTCTCCGAGAAGAAGAGCTAAATGGGTCTAAAATTGCAGGCGTGATGGACAGCATTGACAGCTCCAGATTGAGTGAGGTATGTAGCTAACCTAGCGAATTGCAATTATATTTTTATGTTCTGTATTTAGACTGGTATGGACTCTTGGCCCTCAGCAAGAGTTTAGAGTTAACATATTTTATTAGGCCTAGGTGGGCATATCCTTTGGCAGGCTAGAGGAGAGGCCTAGGCCTAGGCCCACTTTGGCAGGCTAGGGGCTAGGCCTAGGCCTCAAATACTAGCCGCCTTAGGCTTAGGCCTATATTTATTGCATGGCAAATTCATAATGAGTACTTTACTAAATCAAGGGATAGGGCCTAGGCCTACACTAAACCAAGGGATAGGGCCTAGGCCTAACCCTAGGCTTTGTGTGATCCCTTCTCCATAGGCCTAGCCCTAGGCTAGGCCTAGGACCTTGGCCAAGTGATTTACACAAAGACCTGGTCATAAAGGGTTTAGGTAGGCCTACAAACAAAACAACCCCAATTCAACATAGGGCTAGCTAGGCTCTAGCAGATTAGTTAGGCCTAGCCTCTGAGGCTAACGGTACCGGTACCTAGCACTGGCCTTCAATAGGTTAATTGAACGTAGGCCTAGGCCTACAAAACAAACTCCGTAGCTCCGGCTAAATTAGCAGGCCGTCAATCTATCTTGTTGTTGTTGTTGTTGTTGTTGTCTCTCACTCCTGCAGTTGGTCAAGGACCGGTGGCATTTTCTAGGCGGCTAGTATTTGGGGCGTAGATCTAGGGCCTAAGCCCCTAGCCTGCCTGTGTAAATCAATTCTGTAGGTCTAGGGCCTCCCTAGTCAATTAGTCAAGCCTACTGTAAAAATAGAACACGACGTAATTGTCCCTTAGGGCAACTTTACCCCGTTACCGTAGCTACGGTTAAAATAGCAGTCGTAAATTTACCGTCACAGGCCTAGCCCTAGTTTACAGCTAAAATTGATCATGTAAATTTTCCGTAGCTAACTGTTAAATAGCCGCAGGGTATTTTGTATGGCAAATTGCATGTGGGATGTAGGCCTACATGAAGTACATGTGGTTTGTTTTGCTATCTTAAGCCCTACCCTAACGAACCCTGGATCCAAAAGGCCTACGGTTCTCTACTCCCTATGATTAATTTGGTTATTGTGCCGAACAGCACTAGGCGATTTGGTAAAAGTTAGTTTGAACCGAACATGTCCAAATTAAAGTATGTAGGCCTAGGCCTATCTATGCCTACCAAATATAAGCTCCCGCACTCTTGCGCAATACCGCAATACTCTAACCTGGACCCTCTACAACTTTGCATTTATAAATAATTAAATAAATAAATTTGTATTTAGAGTCTACCCACTCAGTTATAACTGATTTTCAGTGGGACAAGTCCTTCCATATGTAGAAACACGGGATGTCGTATGCGGCAAGTTTAGGCACAATCGCATAATTACCATAAATTGACCTAGGCCTACGGCTACGGATAAGCCTTTGGCCTAGTTGTAGCCATGGATTTGGACTATTTAGTATTTATTCTTGTTAAGATTTAGATACCGTACATCATTCCTTTCTTGTCCACAGGAACACAACAACAAGCCTCCACTCCAGTGCCACCCGTGCAAGACAACCAGCCACCAGTGCAAGACAACCAGCCACCTGTGCAGCAACCAGCCTCCAGTGCAAGACAACCTGCCACCAGTGTAGACAGCCAGCCACCTGTGCAATAGAAACAGCCATCTGTGCATGACCAACCAGCCTTCAGTGTAGAACAGTTTGCCACCAGTGACAACAACCAGCCATCTGTGCAGGACAAACCAGCCTCCAGTGCAGACAACCAGCCACCTGTGCAATACAACCAGACCACCTGTGCAGGACAACCATTTTCCAGTGCAAGACAACCAGCCCCCAGTGTAGGCCTAGACAACCAGCCTCCAGTGCAAGACAACCAGTCACCAGTGTAGACAGCCAGCCACCTGTGCAATATACAAACAGCCATCTGTGCATGACCAACCAGCCTTCAGTGTAGAACAGTTTGCCACCAGTGACAACAACCAGCCATCTGTGCAGGACAAACCAGCCTCCAGTGCAGACAACCAGCCACCTGTGCAATACAACCAGCCTCACTGTAGGACAACCAGCCTTCAGTGTAGGACAATCGGCCACCAGTGAACATGAAAGATCGAACGACAAAGATTTTTACTACCTAGTGGGTTTCGGAACTAAAAATTGTTTTATTTGTGGTTTGTCTGTGGTCATCAAATTATTTACGGTCACTATACTGCTACTGTAACTGTAACAAGGCTTTTCCAAGCAAGGTTGCCTCTAACTTCTCAGCCATTTGGAATATCGGTTGCCGCCTGTCGGTTTGCTGGGTTTGAGAGTTGATAGGCCCTACTGCGGTGCAGGTAGGCCTACACTTTGGTGCACTTCCGGAAAAATTTTGAACATAATATTCCCTGTGGGGAAGTATCTTCTTTACTCGTGTCATGTGCCAGTTAGAAAAACTTTTTGAAGACAATTCTCCAAAAAGTATTTTCAGGTACCGGTAGGCCTAGGCCTGGCTACTTACACTTCGCTGCACTTCCGTAAAATTGTGGACATAATTTTCCCTTTGGGGAAGTATTCTATTCTTTACTCGTGTCGTGTGCCAATGAGAAAAACTATTTTACCTATTTATATTTTATCATCTCATTGAAAGTGATAAAGCTTAGGCTTGGTATCTCTTTGAAAGGAGTCTCATATTAAAAAATTATATAATTTGCAGCATTTTTTAATTTTTAAAAAGTTATGATTTAGGCCAATATAATATATACATAAAATATAATAACCAAGCTATAAAAACTTTCTCATTCTCAAGTCTCATTGATAGGTTGGCCAAATATATCAGCTTGTAAAAAACCATGTCAAACATGTTTTCAATAATTTGTTTTGAATGGGCCTCCAGGCCTATGCTTGGACTTGTATTATAATTATAATTATAATACAAGTCTTTTTTACTGTTTTTACTAGAGTTGCCATTCATATCAATGAAGATCCATGTTGTAGTCCTACACCTAATCTAGTTTACCGGTACCGGTACTAGGCCTACCTATGCTTTTTATTGTAGGCAACTTAAATTAATTAATGGACCTGTTACATTTATAATAAAATCATGATTTTTTTTAGTTTGAATTAGCCTACTATAGATTATTATTCCAACCATTATTATCTATGATTCCACCCTTCCTTAGAAATTCCTTGCAATTCGTATTTTTTTATTTCCATTGACAGGTACAAAGTTGTACATAATATGGATATTGTCAAAACATTTAGCCGAAGCAAAAGCATATTATAAGTTCTAAGGTACAGATAATAATAGATGGAGCCTACAAGATAAATATTAATATTAAAAGCACTGAGTATTGCATGACATTTTATTGTATTTTATTTTGTAATGTGGACCCATTGTACAGTATGTCGTTTGGGGTACCTAGGCCTATATTACATGTCAAAACCTAAAAATATATCCTCGATCACCTAGGTACTCTTCCTTGACTTGTCCCACCTGCTTTACATGCACTGTTACACCCAACTAGTATGTTTCATTGTTTTCCCTGCCCCCCTTTGAAAATCATCAATGATAATCCTACCTGAAGATTTGGACTAAAATACAGGTTGAAGGATGCATAATCTCAAATTATTATTGGGATTTGTTTTATACTATAACCTGGGACCTGGCAGTGTGCTTCTGTTTTGGATAAATATCATACTTATTATTAATAAATGGCCATTCCCATGCATCTCCGTTATTAATAACATTGCAAAATCATTGAAGTACGGTAAGTTTGAAGTAACAAAGTTGGCCATTCCAGAAGATTGAGGCTAGGAAACGTTGAGGCCTGCCTTGTTCCCTGATCTGATACAAATAAAATATAGCCCATTATTTTTTCTGTAGTTAAATTTCATTATATGGGCCTAATATTATCATGCAAGTAACTTTGAAGTTACAAAGTTGGCCATTCCAGATGATTTGGATTTGGCCTTGGAAACGTTAGGGCCTACCCCATTGTTCCCTGGTCTGATAAAAATAAAAATATAGCCCATTATGTTTCTGTAATACAAGGCAATGTAGCATTAAATTAGGCCTATAATCTTATCATTCAAGTAGGCCTACAAGTTTGAAGTTACAAAATAAGGCCATTCCAGATGATTGGGATTGGAAACATTACCTTATTGTTCCCTGATACAAATAAAATATTTTATGAAGCAAAAGGCTATGTAGCATTTCATTAAGCCTAAACAAGGTCTATATAGGCCGAAGGCAAAATATATGCCAGCATTATAATATTATTATCATTTTAATTTGATTTTAAATTATTTTCTGCATTATTTTGTTCAGATAATTAAGCCTATTTACGCGACGCTTAATGCTTATACTGATACAATAATTAATGCTGTGTTAATGCGCTTCAAATTGAGTATCTTCCCGTGGACAATGCATTCGCGGGCCGCGGCCAAGTTTAAATTCGCCGCGAATTTACCCACAGTTGTGATCCATCATGGCGGCCCCATAGTGGAAGTGTATCGGACGACCTTACTTGGCCATCGGCCTGTGCGCGGCAGCGAAGCCTAGCGGAAATCCAGTGGACCTTGCGAACAGACGAGGTCGAAAAAGGTTCGTCCTTTTGTTCTTAATGTTAGCTCCCAGGTAGGGGCACATTCGCTCTCAACCTCTCACAGTCGAGCCTAGTGTTTGTGGTTCACACTTCAGAATAATTCGGCCATATTGCGCAGCATCTCGCCCTATCCCGTCAAGTATCTGCCCACGTATGTACTCTATTATCTGTGGTATCGTGTGTATTTTATGTTCCTTTATCCATTACATGTGTGGCTAGGCCTATGCTAGGCCTACGAGAGCAAATAAACAAATGAAACGCGCCATCCGAGTTTTTCGCAAATCCGAGGTGCCCCCGGTCTCATCCAACTCGGATAAGAGGGATCTTACTGTATATGCTTTGATTCTGAGGCTACGTTATTGATACCTCGAATTGAAATGTGGTTCTTATGTTTCTTCAATCCTAATCGTTGAACTAAATCTTCAGTACAAAAGTTAGATTGACTTCCACTGTCTAAAAGAGCTCTACACTCTTGAAGCTTGCCATTACAATCTTTTATGAGTACTATTGCTGTTGATAGTAGAACATGTGATTGGATATCCTTGAATGCACAGCATGCGTTCTGAAACTGGTTTGAACTTCCCTCGTGACCATTATCTGTGTTGTCACATAATGGTGCAGGATTAGATATTCTCTGAACCATGTCAGAAGAACCCACGTTTTCAAGATTAGAATTGTGTAACAGAGTATGATGTTTTTTTGCCACACTTTCGGCAACCCTTTGAGTGGCATGACTTGACAAACGTGCCCAGTGCGAAGACAGTTGAAGCATAACCTGTTATTTTGTACACAATATTGTTTCTGAGCTAGGCTTAAGTTCCTGAACTCATCACATTTGTACAACGAATGTGATTCATTGCAACACTGACATTTAGGTACAGTTGTGTCTGTAGGCCTAGAAATGTATGCATTATACTTTCTATCGCTTGGATTGAATCTTCCCTTGACTTCAGCAGTAATGAACTTACGATCTGTACAATTACTGTTACTGAAGGGTTGAACGTTTTCTAGAGCTTGTCTCCTGTGTTCAAGAAAAGCGATGAAACTATCAAGTGATGGGAATGCTTGATCATTGAGAGTGAGTTCCCATTCTTTGCGTGTATTACTATCTAAACGTCTGGTGAATAGATGTAACAATATGACTTCTTCCAAAGGTGTTTCAATACTAAGGGCCTTAAGAGCATTTAGATTACTAGACACTGTGTTGATAAACTGTAACAATTCAGTAGCTGATTCTTTTTGTACTGATTTAATATCGATCAACTCCTTAAGATGTTGAGATGCTATCAGCCTTTTATTTTGATACCGATTTTCCAATAATTTCCAAGCCACAGTGTAGTTATTCTCAGTCAGTGGTAAATTTTGAATCAATTCTAATGCTTGTCCTGTTAGAACAGATATCAGATAGTAGTACTTTTCTATAATGGCCACATCGTTTCCTGTTAGAACAGATATCAGAAGATTTTTAAACGTGAACCATAGCTCTGAAGCTGTCACTAAACGTCAGCCACTTTGTATAAGAGCCGTCAAAACTAGGCAACTTTATAGACGGTAGGTTTAACTTAGTCTTACTAGGCCTGCGAGATGTGCCAATTGTATCATTTGAGGCGTCTAGGTCAACTAAGTGTTGTCTAGGTTCTAACAAGCCTGACATAGTTGCTCTAAGGTCATGAACCAGAGTTTCAACGGTGATCCTCTCTCCTTCATGGTCTATGTTTTCATCGTGCAACTCTAGATTGGTTTGGACCTCATCAAACCTTGTCCAGGTTTCCAGTAACTGTTCAAGTCTAATTTGTATCTTATTGACATCCTGCGATATGTCGAGACTACTGACAAACGTCTGAATTCGTGAAATGGTAGCTTTATAAATACCTCTCTGCTTGACCCAAAGCTTGATTTGTTTTGTGTCCATGTTGAAAGGCTAAAGTAATAAATAGTTTGTCTGACCTGTTTTTTGCTGGTTGCTGACACTGTCGAAGCAAAGCAAACTCGTGATAAATCTGGCGCGGTTGGACCAATGATTAAAACTGGTAGGCTTATTTAAATGTGGACTGTATAATTATTTATTTATTTGAATTACTTTACTTTCAAACATAGTACACTCATGATACATCCATTTCAACACGTTCGTTGCTAGTGACTACTAAAAAAACATCTCTAATAACAAAAACATGATGTGAGGTCACAGCCCTCACAATGCATAACAATATTATGCCTTCTAATCTCAAACAGAGATATATAGTCCAACTTTAATTCATTACATTATTAACCTCACCTGCTCTAAAAGTTTCATTAATATTATAGCATACATTATATTTATAGATATTTTCCGGCGTATTAAATAAAAAGCGCGTAAAGGTAGCCTATTGTTACTAACTTCCCATTGGAAGCAATAACTTAATAAATATGTATTTGGAATTTTTTTAATATAACGTCTATCCTATTAATAACTCATCTAGAACGGAGGACATAACGGCGCTCGTGTTCGTTTGAGCATATGATTACTATTTAAAATCCATGGTTTGACCATGGTTTAACCATGATTTTAAATATGGTTTGATGCCAAGAAAACCACTGCCTTCTACACATGAATGTTAAAGTATTTCCCAGTTGAATAGTTGTATTGATTATGCCACTACCATCTGAAAAAATTCGTTCGTGATTTTATAAGTGAAAATATTCAAAACAAGGTTGGCATAATAATATGTAAATATCAACATAAAAAGTGTAAATATCAACCGATTTTAAAAGTTTTAAAAGTTTTTGTTTGAACAAACATTAAAGAAAGTAATTAAATTAATTTTAAAATTTTAAAATTTTACTGCAGTTTACACAGGAAAATAATGTCGAAAATCTGAGATTTTTTCCAAGATGGCGTCTTTTTTATTTTTTTTTAAATTCAGCATTGTGTTGTTAGTAAACCTACGAATTTGTAAAGTAATTCATGGTTTTGCTGTGTCTATGGTAATACTAATCACAAAACCCTCCACCCCCACCCCCTGCAGGGGGTAGGGGGGTGACACCTAAAATTTTTATCAATCTAAATGTATAATTAACAATTTTGTAAAATGGCATTGCTCCATCACAAAAATCGAGCGAGAAACGTTTGGGCTACCTACTACATACCACATGGCAGTTCAACGCACCGATTACGCTCATCCAACAACGCGGCGGGACTTAAGCGTTTTCCTAGTAGCAAAAACGTGTTTTATTTTGCTTTTTGATGAAAAAAGTCGGTACAGATTCGGATTCCCGTAAACAATTTGCGAGCTGGATGTGCGCATTTTATTTTTTGTCTTAAACTTACTCGTCTATACGCAAATATTGTGGATAAATGTTTCATAATATCTGAGAGTATACGCATGGGAAAATAAAGCAATCATGAGTCGTCAAATCACCATTGGGCAATGATTTTGGATGAGCGTAGCAAGCGCAGCGAAGATTCCATTTCACTACACTGGAAGAAAAAATCCGGTATGTTTTTCTTTCTTTTTTTCATTTTTTTCTGTTTGTATTTTTGTGTTTGTTAACACGATTCCGGCTAAACCAATACTCCAATTGCGATTAAATTTTCTGGAGGCCTTTGAAATCTCTGAACTTAGAACTGCCACGTTTTTGAGCGCAATCGGAAAATTATTTCCCATGAAAATCGCAACTTTGGGATTGTTTTCGATTTAAAACAAATTTCTTTGACTTATAATACCTACATGCTTTATCTGATTTTGATGATTTTTTCACAGAATCTTTATTTTATGAATTAAGATATTCGTGTGAAATTTGAGCTCAATCGAAAAATTATTTCTCATGAAAATCGAAATTTACAGGTTTTTCCTTTTTAAAACAATTCTTTGACTTATTAACACCTACATGCTTTATCATATTGTAATGATTTTTTCACAGAACCTTAATTTTATGAATTAATATATTCGCGTTAAATTTGAGCGCAATTGAATAATTATTTCTTGTGAAAATCGCAATATTACGATTTTTTTCTTTTTTTAAAATTACCATTTTATTAAAAGAATTAAAATTAAACTTAATTTTTAATTTAATTTAATTAAAAAAAATCTTCGAGTTAGTAATGATTTTTTTACCGAACAACAGAAAATCCGCATAACACATTGCAGCTCAATGCACCAATTACGCTCATTCAACAACGCGCCGGAAAAAGCGTTTGCGAAGCTTCCTTGTTAAAATAGGTGACAAGGAGGACGGTTTTGCAATCCCTTCGGCGAAAGAATACATCAAATCAACATTTCACAGAACTACCGAGTGTGTTATTTGTGATGACTAGGCAGGCCCATTAAGTTCCACAGAATGTACAACAATTTTGACTAAGAAAGGCTTTGTTACACTTATAAAATCGTTTGGAGATAGGCAGGACGATGTGGCTATTAAAGTTCTTAAATACCGAAAAAGTACTGTTGACAGTTTCCCATACAAATTTTACCAAAAATGTACAACTGTTTATACAGACTCACGCAAATGTGAAAGAGCAAAAAAAGTTATCTGAAAAAGGCACTACGTACAATGTACCAACTGAGTCTAAACGCCTTGCTAGGAATGAATCACTTAAATTTGATTGGAATATCAACTGTTTCATTTGAGGCGAGGTAGAAGATAAATTTAAACGAGGGCGTTCGTTTTCACTTGTAGACATGAATCCTGTTTGAGTCAGAGAGTCTGTTTTGTAAGCCGCGTTAACTAGAGGTGATCAAAATATAAGCAAACGAATTTCATTTGAAAGCGATCTCTTTGCTGTAAACGCGAGGTATCATCGAGACTGTTATCAAAAATACACAAGCACAAGAAACATTGAATCCGCAAAAAAAGATCAACCCATTTAACAAAACATGACCAAGCCGCAGACTTTATTTGGGATTCTTGCAAAGACTCTATTGAAAATGGAAAATAATACAGCTCCCTAAAGTTTTTGAAATGAACATTCAATTTTTAAATGAAGCTGGAGTTGACACTGAGATATCAAATGCATGCCATCCTTTTGCTTTTAAAATAAAAATTTCAGAAAAGTGTTCGAACCGTGTTGTGTTTCATTCTCAGCCAGGACCTTTATTTGGAATCATGAGGTACCTTGTGTAATGGAAAAGTTGAAAGATTATTTCTGCACTTGTAGAACAAAGTTCTTGGGATGCACTGATTCCGATAAATGTCCCTGCTATCGAAATGGACTGGTTTGTACAGATATTTGCCGATGTAATTGTGACTGTTACAACGTGTTCAATTTTCAAGACAAATCTTATATCACTAATGATGAACAAATCTAGGGTAAAGCGGTCATGAAATGGATTCTACAAAATCATCCAAATATAAGTTACTGTTCATAACTTTTTTCTTTTTCCCTAGGTCTATTACATTCGGGCAGTGTTACCACGGCGTTAACCTAAACTGACGTGATTTTGCAAGTGTTCGTACAAACCATAAATCATTGAACTTGCCCATTATAAGCCTAGGGTATTTAGCCTGTTTAGCCTTTTTAGTCTTTATAATGATATTAATAATTTAATGAATTGTTGAGAGAGTATATAAGTTTGTATGTAGTCAAGTGATGCTGATGTTCTATGTAACAAACGAGTACAGTGCATATTTTGTGATTTATTTTGTAAAGTTCCATTTTATTTTGAACAGGTTCTGTGATATTCTAACTATAGCTATAGTCAAGTTATAGCTAAAGGTGTTTAGACCTATGCATTTATTTGAGGTAGAAGATATTAACTGATGTAAACAAAACTTTACAGGCATGAACCCAAAAGAACTCTGCATCACTCCTTAAAATTTCATACTTTTGTGAGGGTCGTAAGTGTTCGAAAATGCAAGTTCGATTTACGGAGTGCTGTAAGATTTTTCAGCGCGAAAAGACAAATGAATTTATTTGAAGTAGATGGTTGAAACATTTAACATTGAGACTACTCTAATGAATCTGTGTGTAAATTTGCAATGTTATTGGTTGAAAAGAAAAGTCATTATTATTCCGAGTAGGCTATGATTTTTGTGGCGCTACTATTAAGCATGTCATGATAAATGTATATATTTTGGATTTAAAATAATCTCCTATATTATTGTATATTAGCAAGAAGGTAGTCTCTAGTGTGATATATAATAGCCTGTAATTTTACTTGTGATGAAGGTAAATCTATTTTTAAGAGTTCACCGTCTTGGTTTTTCTACACACATCTTCTTCCAATGTGTCATTATCACATTAAGAGTCAAAACATATATAATTATAACCTTCAACTATACAAATATGTCAGATTTATTAAACATGATAATTGTTTTGTAAGAATACGAATTTAGGGGTGACCAAACAGTACACGTCGATTCAAGCTACCTACCTAATATATATATAATATTTGGAATATATTTTTCTCGTAAAAACAATATTATATTCAAATTGTAACCTGCTTTTCCATAATTCTATTTCCTAAATATGTCAACAGCAAAAAGTAAAATACGAAGAGACTCCATGTGAATAGTATTGCCAAGTGCAACGGTGATGTTGAGGATGGGGGGGGGAGTGTCGGCCGTGTGTGTGGCGACTGCACATGGCATCACATCTGGATAGGTTTAGTCGCTTAAATTAACTAGTCACTTATCTCTTAACAAATCAATTCCAAGTGTTTATAAAACAAATTGAGAGGCATTCATTTCTTCTTTGTCCCGAGTGCAGTCCAGTGCAAGACGTGTGTTGTAGTTTTTGCGTGATTTCTAGCTAACTTCTGGTTTAAATTCAATTACTTGAAGTTGAATGGTAAAATACGTGAAGTTGAATGGTGAAATACGTGAAACCATTTACAAATATTTTGGGATTGTCGTCGTTCGTGAAGTGAACGGCCAGCAGCCACTCAATTTAATGTATTTCTAGTAATTCGGTTTGTTAATTAATTAATTAATTGTATTTTACCTGCCCATAGGGCAGGAAGGCTAATGCAGGGCAAGTGTGCCCTCTGTAGCCTGACACAGTGATAACAGAGTTACAAATTAAACATTACATGAAAAACAACAAGAGAGCATGACATTTATAAAGTTAGACAGATTAAAAGGCAAAAGGCGGATAAGGGTACTTGAATCGCGGTAGAGGTCTGAAGACTCGAGGACGCGAAACGAGGTCGTGAAGCTCATTCCTGCCGCCTGCGTGAAGACGTTGCACGTAAGCCCCTGCGAGGGTGTCGAGTCGAGCGCTGATACCACCGACGCCGGTTTGGGCATACACGTCTTCATTCCGCGTCATCGGAGGAAGCCGCGCGATGCGGCGAAGGATTCTTCGCTCCAGCGAGAAGTATTGCTGGAGACATCCTCCAAAGACGGGTGTCAGCGCTGGGGCCGCGTATTCAAAGAGGGGACGGATGAAAGTTTTATAAGTGTGCCGTAGAGTACGGAAACTGCATCCAGAAAGTCGCCCACGAAGCATCACGAGTAAATTTAGTCTCGACCGCGCACGGTTGATGACGTCACGGCAATGAGCACCCCAGTTCAGAATGTCTGTAAAGGTTACTCCAAGGTACTTGGCAGACCGAACTAGGGTACACTGTAGCGCCCCAAAGTGAGATGGACTGACGGAGTGGTCGTTGAGACATTTTCTGCGTTTTGTGCCGGTGGTGAAAAAGGATAAGCTGTGTCTTTAAGGCGTTCGGCAATACACGCCAACGACGCATCCAAGCTTCCAGAGCTTTAATTTGGCGCTGTAGACGGCGGAAGACTTCTCTCGCTGTGCGCCCTTTGCACCAGTAGGCCGTGTCGTCTGCATAGAGGGCTAAGGCAAGGTAACGGGACAATGGAGGAGGAATATCGTGGCAGTAGATAAGGTAGAGAAGAGGAGAGAGGCAGGAACCTTGAGGCACGCCAGAAAGAGGGGTAAACGAGCGGGATACTTGATCGTTAACACGCACACAAGCGAGACGTCCCGTGAGAAAAGCTCGGATGAAGCGCACCATTACAAAAGGGACTCTTAGTTGCAGCAGCTTGTAACAGAGCCCGTCATGCCAAACCTTGTCAAAGGCGCGTGATATGTCCAGAAAAATAGCTAGCACACACTGGCCATCGTTTAGCGCCCCTGAAACCTCTGTCACCAGCTTGATGAGGGGGTCTGTCGTGCAGCGACCTGTTCGGAAGCCGGACTGTGACTCGGGGATGATGTGGAAGCGGTCAGCAAAAGCAACCAGCCTGGAGTGAATCACTTTCTCAAGAACCTTTGCCACAACGTTCAAGCTATATTGTTTGCTTTTGATCCGTGTTATGGTTTCTGTTATTAATGTGGGGTGTTTCTTAACGCTATACCGGTATCACCCAAGTTATAATAAATATAATTTTCAGTTGATTTCATTTAGTTGGTGAAAGGCTGCAGGCTCATGTCAGTTTGGGGCATAGGTCGCGGGGCTTATTACCTTGCCTGGTGTCCCTATAGTGTGTTGTGCAAAGTTCACTCTTGGAATTGTATGGGGCCTTCAAACTCCAACTCGACACCTTCTCGCGGTTTGGCCCGTGAATAGGGGAGTTTCACTCCCTGAAACTAATGGCGAGCTCTGGGTCGTCGTCGGGGAACCCCTTCCCTTTGACTACCTCCCCGACGGCGACGACAAAGACAACACGGACGGATGATGACACAGACGGAGACGACCACGACGTGGCGGAACCCCTGCCCTCCCCATATGTTTGTGGCTGGTTCTGACCAGCACAGGCCTGTCCACTAGGGTGGGCCGAAAAACAACATTTTTGTTTTTTCAAAGTCGTAATACTGCAAAAAAGTTGCGAATTGTGGAGACTAAAAATTGTAAAAAAAATAAAAAAAATCGGTTCATATCTTCCGGTCGCGCATGTGCTCTAAAAGTTTTCCAAAATTTGGAAAAATTTGATTTTTTTTGAATTATTTTTAGTTGTAATACCGCGGAAAAGTTGCAATTTGGGAAGACTGAAAATGGTAAAAAAAATTAAAAATCGGTTTATATCTTCCGGTCGTGCATGTGCTCTAGGCCTAAACTTTTCCAAAATTTTGAAAAATTCACATTTTTACGATAATTATTAACATTTTTTAATTAGCCTCTTCCCGAATGTAATAGCTCAAATTCTTCAAATTTTAAATTTTCTTCTTTGTTAAAAATATTTAAAATTATTGTAAAAATGTGATTTTTTCAAAATTTTGGAAAACTTTAGAGCACATGCGCGACCAGAAGATATAAACCAATTTTTTTTTAAAATTTTAACCCTTTTCAGTCTTCCCAATTCGCAACTTTTCCGCGGTATTACAACTAAAAAAAAATATAAAAAAAAATTCAAATTTTCCAAATTTTGGAAAACGAGCACATGCGCGACCGGAAGATATGAACCGATTTTTAATTAAAAAAAAAAAATTTTTAGTCTCCACAATTCGCAACTTTTCCGCGGTATTACGACTTAAAAAACAAAAAAGTTGTTTTTCGGCCCACCCTACTGTCCACCCCTTGTCCCCCCACGTCATCCCTTACGTCCCTCCCTTCGTCTCGATTAGCCAAGTTGCATAAATATGAGACGTAAAGCAATATCATGACTATATGCCCTAAATTTCAGTTATACCGGTATCAGCCAATTTATAATTAAATATAATTTGCAGTTGATTTCTTTTAGTTGGTGCAAGGCTGCAGACTCATGTCAGTTTGGGGCATAGGTCGGGGGCTTATTACCTTGCCTGGTGTCCCTATAGTGTGTTGTGCGAAATTCACCCTTGGAATTGTATAAATGATGACCTATATGCCCTAAATTTCACCGACAGTGTTGGCTCGAGCGCTAAGCGCTGGACTCTGATTCGGGAGGTCCTGGGTTCGGATCCCGTCGAGACCGGCAATCCTGACTGTAGGTTTTTTCCGAAGTTTTCCTCAGTCGTTAATGCAAATGCAAGGGTTTGAGTCCTCTTAAATAGCCCTCAGACATCCCTTCACAATTGTCCTATCCGCAATATATACCTATAGTTAGTCACCTGAAGATGGTCACACCGGTTAAAGCTGATGTGTATACCCTACAGCGGGCATCCTACAAAAATGTATTTATATAAAGTTGAGACTTGGCAAAATTGTGGATCATACTTTGTTATTCCACTGTTTTGTGCGCATATAGCAACCCAGGTCAAACCCAAGACAATGTCGTTTTCACAAATGAGGGCTTCCGGTTTAACATGTATACAGTATATATCTCTCTTGAATAAGATATTTAACCGAGAAGATTTAGAAAAAATTAGGCCTCCCTAGCCTATCATAGGCTACAGTGGAGCATTATGGCCTAAACTATGACCAAAACTTAAATACCCTATTATTTATACGAATATTATAATCAAACTTTTATGCGAATGTTCCCGCGTACTCCACACATGACTCTCTCACACGTCTAACAACGACTTTTTAACATTCCTTTTCTTCCCCCTACCTTAGGCCTCCCTAGCCTATCATAGGCTACAGTGGAGCATTATGGCCTAAACTATGACCTAAACTTAAATACCCTATTATTTATACGAATATTATAATCAAACTTAAATGCAAATGTTCCCGTGTACTCAACACATGACTCTCTCACTCGTCTAACAACGACTTTGGCGTTTCCCTAGTCGAGTTGGCTAAAGCGTCCTTATAGTCGAAATGTGGGAGACGTGGGTTCAATAGTCGGGAAAGATTTTGTAATTTCTGGATTGAATTTTTAAAATTATTTAACATGTTTTGAAATGTATATAACGCAGTGTAGTCCATCATCTGTGACAATACTACGGAAAACATAGCAAGTACGAAATACGTGAAAATATTGCAAGGTTTACTCAATCTACGAGCGGAATTTGGGGGTACCTTGACGTCCAACATTCGATTAACCTTGGACACGGCATTTCACAGCCAGGTAAATAACAAACAAAAAATATTTTTTCAAAATGAAAACCATTGTCGTTAAAATAATTCTTATACATTTCAACGTATTTTTCAGTTTTTTATTTCTTGCAGGTTTAAATCGCCACAGATTGTGCTCATTTTGTTAGCAGTTCTCAGTTACCTGGTCACGGATGTCTGTTTAAAATTTCAGCTCAGTCTATTTGGCCGTTCGGCCGTATGGGACTGGACAGACAGACATTTAACATACATTTAACATTTAACATACAGAATTAATCACGACCAAGGCCCGATCGAGTAGCGTTGTAGACTACGTTCGCTGCGCTCACTCGTCTAATAAAGTTGAGACTTGGCAAAATTGTGGATACATACTTTGTTATTCCACTGTTTTGTGCGCATATAGCAACCCAGGTCAAACCCAAGACAATGTCGTTTTCACAAATGAGGGCTTCCGGTTTAACATGTATACATTATATATCTCTCTTGAATAAGATATTTAACCGAGAAGATTTAGTAAAAATTATGTTCTGTAACTTGAACTAACATAATATTAACTCTGGTGATTAAGCAGTCACAATACAAATAAGCAATTGTTGTTGCTTTCACAATGTATGTCTTATGAGTATAGGCTACAGGGTTGAGAAAAACCCAACCCGGGCGGGTTTTTTCAGGGTTTTTGGTGGGTTTTTGTTTTTTTTGGAAATTTCAAGTTAAATATGTGTAAAATGTCTATTTTGCACTTTTGCCCTAGGCCTATTATTAAATAATTTTTCAAAGTATGCTTATACACAAAAATATTGGGTAGTAGGAAATAAAATAAGTTTTGTTTTAATTAGTAGTGACCTAGTGATGCATTTTTTTTTAGAGGTTAAGGTATCTCACTTAGCGCTTAAATTTGAATTCGCATAATGAATATAAGATGTTCAGTTTCAATTTCATTATCATTATCTTGAAATATTTCATTAGTCCTAGGCCTATGCATTGATTATTATTTGGAATTTGTGTAGTGTACTGCGACGCATTTATGCCGGTGCTCAGGTATATGGGGTGGTAGAGTGGGCGTGGGGAGTTGGGGTTACAATCGTCAATACTGCTCTTAATAATTAGATAGGGCGCCACTTTGTTTTGTCACTCGTCCCCGTCTGCAGGCGTTATCAAACAAGAAATATAAGCCTGGGGTCGGAAGTAAGATAACAGAGGGGCAACCCAGCAAGATGTGCTTGAGAAATACATAGAATTTAATATAATAAAGCATCCCACCAATTAATAACCAGAAATATATATAACAATAGGTTAGAACTCGTG
This sequence comes from Sweltsa coloradensis, assembly GCA_024449915.1. Classification (NCBI taxonomy): domain Eukaryota; kingdom Metazoa; phylum Arthropoda; class Insecta; order Plecoptera; family Chloroperlidae; genus Sweltsa; species Sweltsa coloradensis. The sequence goes on along the minus strand of JAMZAV010008811.1, from coordinate 8,018 downwards.
AACAAACAGATCTCCAAGTTCAAACATCAAAAGATTCACAAGGTCTCATCTGCCTGCCCAAACAAGTAGCATAATCACGCTTGGCTATATGAAAACCAACGTACCAAGTTAGCCTAATTACATAACAATAATATACAGTTAGGTTAAGTTTAAACTTATTAGACGCCCCTCAAACACAGTTCAGGTAAATTACTCCACAAAGTTATTCGGCACTCTCAAGCCGGGGCCGTGGATAACCACGTACAGCTTCAGTAGTTCTTGTACACAACAGAAACGGCTCACTTGCCGGCCTACGCGAGGTATGAACAAAGTTCTTCACGAAAGTTTGTACAGTGAGTTACTTACAGTTCGTCCGGTAAATATTAAACACGTTACCAGAAGTCCTCACAGAGTCGGTTGCCCAAGGTACCAATCTCGATCCGGCTGGAAGAGGTCGCGGGAGCGATGGGTACACGGTGCACTGTCATATCGTCCAGGGTCTCCACAAGGTCCCACTTGGTTGCGAAACTAATTAAAGACTCCAACGTCCAAACGTTCTAGTCGAGGGTATGGATTCGCACGCGCGACACAGTTCCACACTTCCCAAAAAGTTTCAGGTCTCACAGATAGAGGCTCAACCACTAACAATGTTTTAAAAATCAAATAACATGGCCTATCCTGCATACAGCAGTCGACACGGAGATCCACCCTAGACAACAAGCCTGACCAACAGTGACTCGCATACATTCACAGTGTCCTCCCTTACCAGCAAAACCGCATTGATGACTTCACTAGGTACTTTAGAATCTATAACAGTATTATTATGGTATGACTATGAAAATAAACAGTACAGAATACACACAGAATACAGTCAAGTTACATGTTCAAAGGTCAGAGAAGTTATATGAGATGGTTCATGGGCGAGGATGAGAAGAGAGAGAGAGAGAGATAAGGTAGACTGGTCTGGGTAGGTGTGCATCTGTGGCTTGCGCGCGTGGGCTGGTAATTGCTGTTGATTGTGATGAAAAGTGATTCATGGACTGTTACACTCCCTCCTTCCTTCGGATGATTAGACCCTGTCTAATCAAGGTCTTCTTCAGCGTCATTAAAATTTTTCAAATCTTTATGTGCCATCGGCCTATGGACTTTCCTCTCTCATTTTCTAAGTCATACACCAACGGTGATATCTTCTTACGTACAGTGAAGGGTCCTACATATTTTGGGGCAAGTTTGCTGGTGTAAAAGTTGGCTGCGTCGGATTGAGCAAAATTTTTACGCCAAACTTTCTCTCCTTCTGCGAATTCTACCGGCCTTCGACGTAGGTTGTAAACCTTTTATTTGTCTCATAGGCTCTCTTCAGTCGAGCCGTAACATCTTGGTAAACGCTTCGAGGGTCTTCAACTTATGGTTACCTGATCTCTGGAACCAAAAGTCAGTTCTAGTCTTGGGTCGACCTCCCCACAATGTCTTCCAGAAAGTTGTACTTCTCGGCCAAAATTCAGAAACTTTGGCGTGAAGCCAGTCACTTCATGGTTGGCGGATCTTAAAGCAAAACCTAGCTCGTGCAAATGTTTATCCCAGTGGCGATGGTTAGCATTCACATAACTGGCTATCATGGTTTTCATCACTCGATTCACTCTCTCGGTGGGTTTACTTGCGGGTGATAGTGTGGGTTGTAGATGGCTCTTGATTCATACTTCTTTAGGAGTTCTTGAAACTCCTTACTAATATACTGTGTTCCATTGTCGCATCGGACTAGTTGTGGTGCTCCATACATGAGGATTACGTCTTCTTCAAGGTGTTTTACTACCGTTTTTGCGGTTGCTTGACGTAAGGGAAACATCAAGGAGAACTTCGTAAAATAGTCGGACACAACTAACAGATAGCAATTTTGTTTGGTCGATCTTGGGAAGGGCCCCATCAGATCTGTCGAAATCATTTGCCAAGGCTTGTCAATCTCAATCTCCTTCCCCATAAGACCACCGGGTTTTTTCTGTTCAACCTTATACTGCGCACAGGTTTGACACTTACGTACGTATTTGTTGATATCGGGTCTCATTTTGGGCCAATAGTACGTTTGGGATGCTCGCTTCCAAGTCTTAAAGCTTCCTAGATGGCCTGCAGTGGCGGCATCATGGCATTCTTTTAATATCTCTTTTCGTTTATCCTTTGGAACAACTATTCTCCACGTACTCTCTTCGTGACATTCTCGACGATTGTCCAGTAGTTTGTAGAGTTGAAATCGCTCTACTCTCCAGGAGGGATACTTCTGGGGGTTTTTTTCTTTACTTGATACAGCATCCCAGAGTACCACTTATCTCGGCTTTTTTCAGAGACAGTGATTAGGTCAATTTCCTCTGGTGCAGGAGCCACTGCTCGTGACAGGGCATACTGGCACAACATGTTCGGTTCCTTTTCGGTGAACTATCTTAAAATCATATTGCTGCAATCGAATGGCCCATCGAGCCAACCTTCCTGTGGGGTCACGTAGGTTATGTAGCCATAAAAGGGAATGGTGGTCGGTTATTACCGTGAAAGTACTTCCTTCTAAATAGGGACGCATCTTCTCTATAGACCATATTACCGCCAGGCACTCTTTCTCTGTGACCGTGAAGTTTCTTTCTGCTTTAGTGAGAGAACGACTGTAATAGGCAATAACCTTTTTTCCTCTTCGAATTGCTGAGATAATACACTGCCAATACCGTAGGAGGATGCGTCAGCCTGTACGATAAATGGCAGATTAAAATCTGGACAAGTGAGGATTGGGGCTGAAACAAGTAATTCTTTGACAGAACAAAAGGCAGCCTCTGCTTCGGAGGTCCACTCCCATGTTACATTCTTCTTTGTCAGTGCATGTAACGGTGACATCGTAATGGCGTAGTTTTGGAAAAACGACGTACCATGACGTCATTCCCACAAATCGTTTCACAGCCTTTATATTGGTCAGGAGCAGGATAATTTACTATGCATTCTACCTTTTCGGGGTCGACATGTAGACCCGATTGATTGACCACATATCCTAGGTACTTAAGTTCATCAGACAGAATTTGCATTTATCCGTATTTACGGTTAGGCCTGCGTACCGCAAACGCAACAAGATTTCCTTGAGCACGCGCAAGTGTTCCTCAAAAGTAGGTGTTATAATAATGAAATCATCCAAATAGATGAAAACGTAGGGTTCCAGGTCGGTTCCTACTATACTGTCGACTAGTCGCTGCCAGGTCGCAGGCTATTGTGTAGACCAAAAGGTAGGCGTAAGAAATGGAACAAACCTTTACCCGGATGGTAAAGCTGTCTTTTCTCTAGAAGATTTCTCCAGGGTGTACCTGCCAGTAAGCACTTTTTAAATCCAATGTGGATAGGTATTTGGCCCCTCGTAGTCTGTCCAAGGTACTATTCACGTATGGAAGAGGATACGCGTCTCTTACAGTCACTTCGTTAAGTTTCCTAAAATCAACGACAAAACGGTGCCCACCATCCTTCTTCTGACCAATAAAATCGGAGAAGACCACGGACTACTAGACTTTTCAATTACTCCTAAACGGAGCATCTCGTCAACTTCTTCATGAATTGTCTTCAGCACTATTGGGGACACGGATAGTAACGTGTGTTTTATAGGTACTGCACTTCCTGTATCGATCCGATGTTCTACTAAATTAGTGCAACCAAGAGAATTTCCGATTGGTTCAACATATTCTTTCCTGAATGCATTAAGAGCAGCTTCGTTTTCTTTTGTTAGTAGCCCAAAAGCAACCGGTTTAGCCTCAGCCACATATGGTACGGGTTCACTGTTGGCAAAAGTCCAGGTATTCGAGGTAATATCGGGAATAATGTTCATTTTGCGCCAAAAATCGATTCCGAGAATCAGCGGGGTGGTGACTTCTAACACTACCAGAACAGGTAGTAAGCATACATGTCCTTCAAGCGTGAAGGGAACGTCAACAATGAAATCTACTGGGCTTGTCCTTCCATTGGCAACACTAACTCCTAGGGTACTCTTACTTGTAGGTAGTCGAAGTTTTGATAATATGTCCCAGCCCTGCTTCCCTATAATCGTTCTGTTGGCACCTGAATCCAGTAATCCCTTCATCTTAATGCCATAGATTGAACAGTAAGGTAGGCTCTGTCGTCACGACCAGGTATCTTGGATAAATATAATCAAGACGGGTCTTGTTTGCGTTTTCTGAACAATTTCCAACCAATTTTTCCACTCCTGCGAGGTCCGTTCAAGAGGGCATCTACCCCGCATCATTGATGTCCTCCCATTTCGTTTCCCGGTTTGTTACATCTCACACATCTATACCTAACAACATTAGGATTCCCGCATCCATAGCAAAAACGTCGCCTCGCGGTTTAGGGCAGGAACGGAAGGAATGTCCTTCCTTAGCACAATTCCAACACAAAGAACTCAAACCAGTTACCTCGGTTCCCTGGAATTCGGTACATTGTCGACGGGAATAGGTGCGGCGCTGTCAACATGAGTGTTGTATTTCCTGGGACGGTTCCCCTTGTAAGCCAAGTCCGGTTCTAGGAGGTAACGATTAGCTGTCGGAGGTCAAAAACGGTCCATTCGCCAGCGGCTTTGTTCTAGCTTACGTCCTAGGCGCAGAAGTTCGTCCACCGACGAAATGTCCTGTAAACTTAAACGGTCGCTGTAGAAAGGAGCAATATTTCTTATCAGCAATCGCAACTTCTCCCTCTCTGGCATCGGTGTCGGTAGGCGACGGAATAAGTTCTCCATCGTGGCAACATAAATACCAAAGCGTTCCTCCTCTCCTTGAGTGCGGGATTTAATCTCATTTAACAAGTCCTCTTCATAATCAAAGGGTAAGAATTCATCTCTAAGTAAGGTGATGAGTTCACGCCAAGAATGGACCCTATTCCTTATTGCTCTGAACCATATGAGTGCAGAACCTTGAAAAGATCATGGCAGATAACAAAGGTCTTCTCTGGGTACATGTCTCGCATCGCATAGGTCTTCTACTCTCTCTATGAACGCATTTACACTAAGTCCTTGACCATCTCCTGTGAATTTAATATTCCACTGTGAAACAGGTACTTGTGTTCTATGCACATGTTGAATACTATTATTTGCTCTCTCAATTACTGGGTTCATAAACTTTACTGTTAGTCCCTACAGTGGTTTGGTCGCGCAACAGGGACTTAAATTGATTGACCAGTTTATCAGTAGGGTCGTCCGAATCATTGTCAGTGGTAAAGGCAGTGGACCTAAATTTAAGCCTGGTCGGTAGGCCTTATCAGTGACTTCGTCCTCTCTATTGTCGGGAACTGGCAACATCGGGGTACTTTGCTCTTCTAATTCTTCCATAGCACACAAAATTTCCTTCAATATATGTGAGCGTTCCTTCATAACTTCAGGTTCCTCACTCTGTATACGCTCTGTCCTCCCTACAACAGTGACACAGCTTAGTATCGATTTTACGATAATCTGAGTCTACTTGCTCCTGCAAAAGTTTCAATCAAAGTTTTTATTTCGGTCATTTTATTAACAATCATTCCTAATTCTGTTTGAATGTTTGCTGGCGATATCGGCCTAATCATTACCGTTCCGTTTTTTTCTAACTTCAATACGCGTCTCAAACATTTCGCATATCTTCCACAGAAGAAATATCGGTTATCCCTCTCACGTTAAGTTCATATTCTAATTCATCCTTAGCTAGACGATTTATCTCCATGATGAAAAATGCAATTGACAATTTTCTTAAATAATCCAAAAGAAAAGAAGATCAGGCCCCACGTTCGGACGTCAGTTATTGCCGACGCATTTATGCCGGTGCTCAGGTATATGGGGTTGTAGAGTGGGGGCGTGGGGAGTTGGGGTTACAATCGTCAATACTGCTCTTAATAATTAGATAGGGCGCCACTTTGTTTTGTCACTCGTCCCCGTCTGCAGGCGTTATCAAACAAAGAAATATAAGCCTGGGGTCGGAAGTAAGATAACAGAGGGGCAACCCAGCAAGATGTGCTTGTGAAATACATAGAAATTTAATATAATAAAGCATCCCACCAATTAATAACCAGAAATATATATAACAATAGGTTAGAACTCGTGAACAAACAGATCTCCAAGTTCAAACATCAAAAGATTCACAAGGTCTCATCTGCCTGCCCAAACAAGTAGCATAATCACGCTTGGCTATATGAAAACCAACGTACCAAGTTAGCCTAATTACATAACAATAATATACAGTTAGGTTAAGTTTAAACTTATTAGACGCCCCTCAAACACAGTTCAGGTAAATTACTCCACAAAGTTATTCGGCACTCTCAAGCCGGGGCCGTGGATAACCACGTACAGCTTCAGTAGTTCTTGTACACAACAGATCGGGCTCACTTGCCGGCCTACGCGAGGGTATGAACAAGTTCTTCACGAAAGTTTTGTACAGTGAGTTACTTACAGTTCGTCCGGTAAATATTAAACACGTTACCAGAAGTCCTCACAGAGTCGGTTGCCCAAGGTACCAATCTCGATCCGGCTGGAAGAGGTCGCGGGAGCGATGGGTACACGGTGCACTGTCATATCGTCCAGGGTCTCCACAAGGTCCCACTTGGTTGCGAAACTAATTAAAGACTCCAACGTCCAAACGTTCTAGTCGAGGGGTATGGATTCGCACGCGCGACACAGTTCCACACTTCCCAAAAAGTTTCAGGTCTCACAGATAGAGGCTCAACCACTAACAATGTTTTAAAAAATCAAATAACATGGCCTATCCTGCATACAGCAGTCGACACGGAGATCCACCCTAGACAACAGCCTGACCAACAGTGACTCGCATACATTCACAGTGTCCTCCCTTTACCAGCAAAACCGCATTGATGACTTCACTAGGTACTTTAGAATATAGATAACAGTATTATTATGGTATGACTATGAAATAAACAGTACAGAATACACACAGAATACAGTCAAGTTACATGTTCAAAGGTCAGAGAAGTTGATATGAGATGGTTCATGGGCGAGGATGAGAAGAGAGAGAGAGAGAGAGATAAGGTAGACTGGTCTGGGTAGTGTGTGCATCTGTGGCTTGCGCGCGTGGGCTGGTAATTGCTGCTGATTGTGATGATAAGTGATTCATGGACTGTTACAGTACTTACACTTATACTTTGACTTTGTTTCAGTTTCTTGTAATAAATAATTAATATGAATCTATTAGTGTGTTTTACCCAAAAACCCACTTTGTACTGGGTTTTTTCAAGTGGGTTTTTTCGGGCTGGGCAAAATTTCTCAACCCTGTGAGTATATGACATTTTTCTAGAAATGTCTCATTAATTTTTAATAAATTATTTTCACAGAGTTTTATTTTAGAAGGCCTACTGAAAAGCAAATGTTTACTGTTGGTTAAAGTTCCAAGTTCATTTCAAGACATTTACAGAGAAAAATCTTAACCCAAGGATATATTAATCGTATTATGAAATAAATTCATGTTTTATTTAGGTACCGGTAATCGTATCGGCTAGCCTACACTTTTTTGTTTCATTCGTATTTTGTTCAAGTTCATTTGGGAAAAGTAAGTTTAATTATAATGCTTTCTTTGGTACCAACATGTGTTAGTAAGTACCGTACCTATTTCACCAGATAGGTACATGAGGCGGAAAGGACCGGCGTGGGAAGGCACTGCAAGAGATCGGGCCAGCAATACTTACATAGTGAGAGGCTAAATACAAGTACTAAGAACGAAAGCAATGGACAAGTGATCTCAGCCTGGAGACATGAGCAACAGGGTCATTAGAGACGGGTGCATCCCAGTGGGAATACGGCGATGACAGCACCTTGGCGATACCGCAGGGCCACTACTCGGAAGTATGGAACTGACTGGGGAGGCTAAATACAAGTACTAAGAACGAAAGCAATGGACAAGTGATCTCAGCCTGGAGACATGAGCAACAGGGTCATTAGGAGGGGCTCCCATGAATACGGCATGACAGCCCTTGGCGATACCGCAGGCCACTACCGAAGTATGGATGACTGACCAGTTGAGGAAGCTATATTCGGCGACATGACAGCACCTGGTCCGCCA
>JAMZAV010008810.1:0-27950 GCA_024449915.1 Sweltsa coloradensis | reverse complement strand
CCCCCGAACCCCGAGGATTTGACAATTTCAAGTATTCTTCTCCGTGGTGTGGATTCTCCTTTAAACACGCTTCAATATATAACGTGTGTAATGAATGAAGAATTGTTAAATGGGCTTCAACCCCTCTGTTGACATATTTCTCATTCATAATCTGTCTCACAGTAGGATTACCAAAAATACCAGACTAGACCCAAAACTGTTCTATTCCACTATTGTCAATATATGTTCCAATGGCACGTAGCATGGTCTTAACAGTATGAAGTTCACTTGGCCGTAGAATAATATTATCTAAATCATTTCGATGCATTTGCAACTGAAAAAATGACGAGGATGCTTGATTCTAATTGAATGTATTCCCCTTAATAATGATTAACCAACCGAACTACCTTGTTATCGATATTACTCCTCGTACAATAATACAAAGGTTTTACACGGCTATTCCTAGACGCATCCCATCTAACATAATGGCTAATATCGATCACAAGGTAGTTCGGGTGGTTTATAGTTATTAAGGGGAGCACATTCAATTACAATCCAGCTTCCTAGCCATTTTGTTGGATGCGTCAAGGAATAGTAGTGTAAAAACTTTATATTATTGACCAAGTATATATGATCACAAGGCAGTTTGGTTGGTTATTTATTATTAAGGATTTAAGGGACATGGCGAATATGGTTTACCGGTAAGGGTGCTCCCTCCATAAGTAATTAACACTAATTTAGTTTAATACTTCGTTTTAGTTCTATTTTATTGATAAAAAATTAAAATTGTTAAATTACTGAAAAGTTAATAGCAACAATCGATGTGTATTACAAAACTGAATGAAAATGAATCTATGATATTTTCTGTGAGATGAACGGTAAGAGAGTTATAAGCCAAAACGTATGTAAGGCGTCGCGACGCCGCCGACGCCGCCTGCAGTGATTCCGCCGATGTAACCCATGTCCAAAAACCTTGTAATTGATACCTCTGTACGATGCCGTTGACCGCTATATTCTTCCACGAATAGCCTACGAGATACACTTTGCGCCTGTACTAGTGCTTTGCATGTCACTCTAACCTTTTTTGTGATGGATTTTGGCACAAGATGCTCTCCTGGGCCCCGATTCATGTACATTTTTATCCCGGTATAAGCAGAGTTAGGTGGTATAAGTGCGGTATAACTCCGAATCCAATTCATGAAGACTTATCCCGCCTCGCACGGGGATAAGAAAATATGTAAACAGATGGCGGACATTTTAAATTTTGCTTCTATGTGTGAAACGAGAAAAGTTTTCATTACTCTCATAAAACAAATCAGAAACCGTCTCGGGCCTAGGCCCAGATGTAGAAAATTATTCATAATACAACAGTGTAGGCCTAAAGTTCGATTAGGCTATAGGACTAGATAAAATTAATACGAACATAACACGTTTGACAAGCCCTTGGCCTCTCCTAGGCAACCCTAGACCTGCACGACCTTGTTCAGACATATCCCGCACAAATAACTAGTTTTGATTACTAAAAGCCTTATGCAGATGAACAATAGTATGATAGTCCTAGGCTATTCCAAAATTTACGGCAATAATACGCCTTTTCTTTTCTTTTAATGATCTCACGCAATCTTCTGTCAATAAATAAAAATGTAAAACAAAAGATGGAGCAAATATTTAGTGTTCTTTTGCAAATCTGCTGATTTACATGGCTGTGGAATGCAGTGGAAAAAAACATTTGTTGTACTTGTTGTTGGATTGAAAATTTCTGATTGGATGAGAGTTGCTCAGACTTAACCAGGCCTTATCCTGCCATGTCCTGCATTATACCGTCTTTATACCACTTATACTCGGGATAAATGTACATGAATCGGGGCCCTGGACAATTGCCATTTCCGGACATCGCTTTGAAACAAGACGCAAGATTGGTTCACAACTTGAATAGACGGTGTCAAAAATAACTGTCATTTGCAAGAAAGAAGTTGAGTTCGATACCTGGAACAGCATAAATTCTACACAACACACAGACACACAAACAAACAGCCAGGGACATATTTATTATGCATCTTGTGTTAGTATTTTCTACTTTTTTCATAAATAAATACATTTACGTTTAGAGTCTACCCACTCAGTCACACAACTGATTTTCAGTGGGTGACTTTAATTTAAAGCAGACTATTACTTGTTTGAAATAATGACAACATTTTGAAATACCCTCAAAACATTAATTGACAACCTATTAACACAGTATAACAATCTCTTACAGTAGCGAGACTTGCTAGCAAAACACGCTGATAAACCGACACGCGCGCCCCTAGCGAAGGTTCGAGCACTAAAGTGAACTAACGATGACAGTGCCACGGCAGTGACTTTTTGATCTGAATTGAAAAACGATGTCATTTTTTTGCACTATTATGACGTGATAATACTGCTACAGCTGGATATGAGCTGGATATAAGTTTCGTCTGACGTTATTATTTTTTTAACTGATAATAATATGATGACATACATATTATGTATGTCGTTTTCAAAGAAAGCCTATGGCCTAGGCACCAGGTATTAGTAATGTAGGTTATAATGGTTGATACAAAAATTACCATCATTACTTGCAGTTGTTTTGACTGCAATTTAAATAGCTTAGACTAGGCCTAGCCCTTGCAAAATATGATTGGCTTCACATTCTTCGGCATTCGTCAATTGTTTGTTGTTTACATTTTTAGTTCACTCAAAATGACTCTGACTTTGGCCAGGTCGCGCTAGTGTAGCGGCAAGAAGCTCTATCTATACATGTCGCTACGTATGTTACCTACACGGAGAGCGGTAAAGATATTATAGCTTTCCTGTCTGGGCGCACCGCCGTCCACGATTTGTATGTTGTAAAGCACTGACTTTTAGATGGCGGATGCTTTTAGTTCACTCAAATGACTCTGACCTTGGCCAGGTCGCGCTCGTGTAGCGGCGGTACGCGCAGCCGACCACGACAGCAAATCACTCTGCAGGCAGTGCATTGAAGTTTCGCTACTGCAAGAGATGGGTTATACTGTGCTATTAATAACTGGCTTGTGACCCACAGTTTGGGAAACCCTGGATTTCACTACAACATAACTCACTTGACCTACTTGTGGTTGGCACCGGGGCATCTACGCGATGCACGTCGTCACGGTTTTCTTCACGGCGTCCCTCGCGTACGGAATGTACGACAGAGAGTACCAGGTCAATGCCAGCGACTGCAGAATCACAAACAGCAGAGCTAGGCCGGCCTTGTGGAGCTGCAACATGTCGTAATGCAGAGTTAGTACAGTCGAGTAATGTTTTATTGACCTGTAGATTAGTACATGTAGTAATTGGATGAGCGAAGCAAAGACTTCAATTTCACTGACCCCCCAAAAAATTTAGCTCGGGTGTTTTTTTTTCTTTTTTTTTTCTGTCTGTCTGTTTGTTTGTTCGCTCTCTACCGGGCAAACGGCATATGCGATCTTGATGAAAATTTGAGGGGACCTTCAAAATCTCTGAACTTAGATTTGCTACGTTTTTGGGTACAATCGAAGAAATATTTCTCATGAATATCGTAATTTTACGATTTTTTTCGATTTTTAGTGCGATATTTTCGTGACATTTGGGCCGATTCTGACCAAACGGGTGGGGCTACAACGTTCATATTTCACATGGACATTAAGATAATGGTGATGTGTTGCTTTCTGAAAGAAAAAATTGAAAAAGTTTGCTAGAATCTATAGAAATAATAAAGCTTTTAATATAAGTTTTTTTGACTTTTTGTGCGATATTTTCGTGCCATTTGGGCCAATTCTGACCAAACGGGTGGGGCTACAACGTTCATATTATACATGGACATTTTAAGGTTATGGTGATGTTGTACCTTTTGAAAGAAAAAGTTGAAAAAGTTAGCCAGAATCTATAGAAATACAGCTTTTAATGTAAGATTTTTACGTTAAATAATAACAAATTAACAAGAAACAATAGAAACTTGACAACAATCACCTACAATGCGTCGGCAGAAAAACAAAGCACTTGCAAAAGTAAAGATATCCCACGCAAACTATAAATCTAAAAAAAAAGGTCATCCATCAATGCGGCGGGACTTAAGCGTTTTCCTAGTAGTAATACAAATATAGGTAGGTAGGCAATATCAAGTTTGGGATAGACCTACATACCTACATAGTATTGTATTTTATTTGCAGCCATTGAAATTACATTCAAGATGGCGTAGCAAGCACGACATTTGTAATACGTATACCTAGAGGTAATGAAAAATGGTGATATAAAAACGCAAATTTGTTTTTAAAAACCCAAATTTTGTGTTTTTCGCGATTTCGAAAAAATTGTCAAAACGTTTCGAAAAAATCCAAAAATCCAAAAAAAAAAAAAACGGAGCCCCTTAAGTTAGGGATGACATCGAACAAAAGTTAGAATCGATCATTGTGACCTAAAAATCGATCAGAGTCGATTCCCAACAAAAAATAAATATTTGTATGCACTGTTATTTTGGTGGACTATTTCCGCGGAGCCATATACGCGCCGTTATTTCCGCGGTCTATTTCCGTGAAACCGTGACGCGCGCGTTGCGTTGACTGTTTGATGACTGTACCGCCTACCTCGCGCGTAATATTCTGTCTGGACCGGCACCTCCACCATCCCTTACATTTTGCACTCTATATGGTTCAATTTCGCGAGTTAATTCGCGTTTTGACCAGTTTCATACAATTTCGTTCGTTATTTCGCGCTATACACGAGATGTCGCGAATTTCGCGATTTCAAAATGTGTTTTTTCCATCTCTAAATGATGTAATTCGTCGACAATATTACATTTTAGGCACTAAAAAGGACATTTAAAAAAATTCGCGAATTTCGTTTTCACCATTTTTCACTACCTCTACGTATACCTACCAGAAATTCGTATATCTATATTTTTATTTTGTGTCTGCGCAACCTAGGTACTTATGAATAAATCTATCTAACCTGTCATCCTTCTGTACTAGCAATGACATTGATTGATTGATTGATTGATTGATTCAGGTCTTTATTTAAAGGCGGTATTAAGGTTAGTAAAACCTTATCTTCCATCCAACCTTTAAGAAGTTAGGGCCTACATACATAGTACTACATAATTATATTTTAATTATAGGCCCTACATAATTAGAACATTTAGTAATTGGTCTGATAAAAATTACAGATAATTAATTAAAAACATAAACATTTAAAATTATGACAAACAATTTGTAAAGCTAGACTTTCATTCGCGCATTCATCCATCTCTTTCATACAATTTAGTAGTAAAATAAATATCATCAAAGTCTAGCTGGTGCGATTAAGTTTGGTGTAACTTTAGACAAAACACTGCTTAGAAAGTAGTATTTTTGTCAAAGATCTAACTACCAACATACTTGGTCTACTACAACAATGTAATAAAATAAAATTATATTGAGTTGAACAAACGAGAAGCTACAGGTTGACTGTCAGACATCCAGAAATAAAATAAAATAAATTAATTAATTCGTATAGCCTACCCACTCAGTCATATAACTGATTTTCAGTGGGTGACAGTAAACCAAAGCGACCTATCCCAACACTGTAGGCCCCGACGCAATCGACGAGTGAGCGATAACCATCCAAAGATCAATATTTTTATAGGAAATATAGCAATCAGTGGAATGGATAGTGAGAACACCCGCGGATCAACGCCAGAATCAACAAGGCCGATTCAGAACAAATTGAAATTTATTATGTGCCTCGTTGCTAGGACAGCTCCAAAGTCACCGTTTGGACTTAAGTCCAAATCAGAAGTTAAAAAACTTCTGACTTTAGTGGGAATCAAACCATGGACCTGCTGCATTGGAAGCAGAGACGCTAACCACAAGACCAATGCTAAAACATTGTACACTTATCAAAATGGAAAAGTCGTGGTCAAGGATACACCAACAGTTCAATTAGTAAGTAACAAAGTTTCCAAGTCTACGGTCCTGTTTCATACGTTCATTCACAGACCCGCATATGTTTAGTTACGGGTCTTTACAAAGTGATTGTTGTGCAAGATTAAAATATCCAGCGTACTTACCCCGAGTGCAGCAAACAACGTCAGTCCAAACATGACGATCACGAGAATTGTGGCGATAACTCTCGTCGGGGCGAACATCTTCTTGACCTGATTCACTGGACCCATTAGGAAGCACGTACTGAAAACAGAGATGGAACCTTTGTAGCGTTCTATCAGCACTCGAAGACTACTAACTGCATGAGCCGTAACTGATAATGTGAACAGAACTCAGTTATAGTCAAGAAACATAGTTGTATATATGTATAAAAGTCCTCCACTGAAAATTTAAAGTCCTCCACTGAAAATCATTTTATATAACTGAGTGGATAGACTCTAAATAAAATTTATTTATTTTAATTGATCATATCGAGATATGTGAAGAAAATGATACAGTTATCGTAATGGGCGGCACAAATGACATTCCACATCTAATGCAGACTGTCTGCCAACCACTCTGAAGGAAGCCTGCCCTCGTCAGCGGACATTAATGACAGAATAATAAATCCACTGACAGAGATAGGAAAGAAGCTAGACGCTATCAAGCAAGTGTTCTTCATATCCATCCCAAGGAGGCGAGAGAGCTAAAAACAAACACGCAATATCTCAGCAAATGAATCGATACAAAAATGGGTAAATTTACACAAGAATGCAAGTTCATTGACATAAATGAGGAAACGCATCCAATCCATTACACAAAACAGGGGCTTCCCCCAACATAAAGGGGAAAAAAAAGAGAATTGCAGAACTCAAAAAAGATGGCAATCCTTGCCAACAACAAAAAAGAGTTGGTTTGCCTTCTCAGTCGACAGCATGTTCCTTATGAACAACCATGACAGAAAAAGACGTAACCCCTACTCTGATGCCATTTACCCGCTGAACGTGGACCCAACGAAGAGGCCCACCTCTCGAGAAAACGTGATGGCTGCCGGGGACTCGGTCGATACCATAGATTGAAAAGCTAGGCCCAATCATGCTTCGGCAAATCTCACGAGTCCGGCTGCTGATATAGACCAGACGGCGAGACCTACCGTCCTAAAAAATTTCTGGCGGAAAACCGCAGATGCGCACCCCCGCATGGATTCGTCACTGATACCCAACATTGCAGCAAACTTCTCTGCTGCCGCGGACGAAGTGGATGCAGCAGTTTTGGGACGAGGCCCAGTCCCCTGAGAAACCTGGCGGCTACTGTGCAACCAGTTGATAACATAAGGATGCTCAACGCCCCAGTAAACCTTCCATCTAACACAGAACCAGCCACTGATATAGATCGTATGAGAAGACCTAACGTGAACCCGCCGGCTAACACATGCCCTGCCGCTGGCCCTAATCAGTCCAAATCAGACTACCAGAACCAGACCATCAACAGCCTTGGGAATCGAACAGACGCCCCTCGGCAGAAGACGTCCACATGTAAACCACACGAAAGCAACCAATACGAGGCACCAAGCGCCACCATAAGTGCATTCCTTTTTGGGCTCGTCCCAAACCAAGCCAAAGACATAGTGCGCCTACCGTCTATTACGTTCTCCATCAGAACTGCCAAAGCATCAGAAATAAAATTTTATGAATAGAATTAATCCTACAAACAAAGTCAGTTGATATTCTATGTGTCAGTGAGCACTGGTTAAAGGAAGATGAAATTCAACATTTTAAATTAAATGACTATATTCTAGGTAGTAGCTTCTGCAGGAAGGGAGTTTGTCATGGGGGAACTGCAATTTTCTTAAGGTAGCATAGCTCTTAACAATTTTAGACCAGAAATGTTTTGCAGAGTGGTAATACTGAGAAATGTGCCGAATCTCAGCAATCGAACTAAAATTGCAAAAACTAGTAATTATCGCCGGATTTTAAGGCTCCTAATACTGATATAAACATGTTTCAAAAATAGGGCAGACACAATAATAATAATAATCAAAACTCATTTCCAACAATGTCGGGTTGAGTGGTGTTCTTCACACGATATCTGGGGCCCACGAAACTATTTTTTGCCGAGATTGCCAGGCTCAGCGTTTCTTCTTCATCATCACATCATCATCATCATCATCATCATATCATCCATCATAAATCATCATCATCATAAATCATCATCTTCATCCTGCATCATCTGCTTCTCCACCAATTTTCTCCACTCCTCCCGTCCTCCCACAGCTTCAATTCCGTCACCTGGTTCCACGATTCACCTCCTCTTCAAGTCTCCTTTGATCAATCTTCCCCATCTTTCTCTCGGTCTTCCCTTATTTTAATTTTTACACAATACTCACAAAAATTGCTCAAGAGCACAAAACTACATTCTTGCAGGCGACTTAATATAGACTTTATAAAACCATCTTCACACCTCTCACTCCTTAATGACCCTAAATTTTCATATCAACTAACTGCCACAGTAAATGAGCCTACCAGAATAACAACAACTAGTAGCACTTGCATAGACAATATATTATAAAAACAAAAAACTCTACGCTTAAAGCCTCACTGCTAACAAGTGGCATTTCAGATCACGAAGGACAAATTATAAACCTTTTACCCATGCATGATAAGAAAGAGCTAAAGACAACAGTCGTAGGTTGACTCTTGTAAGAAGCGAATCCTCTCGGAAACTAATATTATTGCTTTTGTAAGTCTCCTTAGAAACTGAAAACTGGTCAAAAGTTCTTGAAGCGAAATCAACCAAAAGGGAAATACGATGCATTTAAAATATACTCATGTCTCACTTTGATACTTCCTTTCCGGCAAGGAAGGTTCCAATTAAGAATAGTAACAAATTCAAAAATGGTGGACTAAGGATCAAAATCTCGTGTAATAGGTTAAGCAAACTCATAAAAATATCGAAGACAAACTCATGCTCAAACGAATTCAGGAATATGTCAGGAGTTACAAACAAATTTAAAAAAAGGGTGTTGAAGGCAGCAAAGCGGAGGTCTGTATCCGAGTTTGTTGCTAATTCCAATAACAAGACAAAGCCATGTGGGATGTAAAAGAAACCACACAAACCACAAAACCGTAGACATCAGTGGCCTACTTCCAAAATACAACAAATGGTATTTGACGGGAAAAAAAGTAACATCTGAACATGAAATTGCCGAGGCCATGAATAAGTATTTTATCAATATACCGGATAAACTTGTAAATCTAACCACAAACCATCGCGTAGGAATACCACATCCCATTTCACTATTGAAAACTAACGTAGTCGGGAACTTGAATAGTATGTTCTAAAACCAACCAATAAAGATGAAAAAAAATTAATTGTTTAAAACTTAGTCAAAGACCACCCAAGATATTAATGAACTATCATTTGGAAACAAATCCGAGCTTCTATTAACCCTCTTCTAAACTCCGCTTGAGCACATCTTCAATAGCTCACTCTCTTTAGGTACTTTCCTGAGCAGATGAAAGAAGCAAAAAAAAATCCAATATATAAAAAAAATAAACATGATCAACCAGATAACTATCGCCCAATTTGTATACTTCCAGTATTCTCGAAAGCATTAGAAAAATTAATATCAACTAGACTTTTTTAATTTTTTCAGCAAAACAATTTGCTGTCAACATTCAACATGGCTTCATGCCTGACAGATCAACGCCAAAGCTACAGCCGAAAAGCTGGACAAAGGTACACTTCCCTTGACAGTAGACACAATACCCTAGGTGTCTTCTTCGGGCCTAAGCAAAGCGTTTTGACTGCGTAAATCATGATCTACTCCTAGAAAAACTTAACCATTTTGGAGTTCGAGGAATAGCAGGACAATGGCTAAAAAACTTACCTGACGAACAGAAAGCAACTTGTGGTTTTCAATAACAACACCCAAACCAAATCAACCTGGCAGACAAACAAGGTTGGAGTTCCCCAGGCTCTGTCCTAGGGCCCTTTCTTTTTCTGATATACCCTCAATGACCTTGCAGCATACTGCAACAAAATCGCTGAACAAGAAAATCTTCCCCCTCTCACACTCTTGTTCCCCAACTCTATTTGCTGACGACACAAGTATAATCATATCATGTCCAGATTCTAAAAATACAAAAGTATGTGCAGAAATAATAATAAATGCAATTGTCACATGGTTTTTCAGCTAATCAATTGCACCTGAATGATAAAAAAAAACACAACTACTTAATTTCAGACTAAAATCAAATATAGCACTGTTAATTCCACACCTAACTGTTCAAAAGGGCACAATAACAACTGTAAATGAATGTAACTTCTTGGGATTATGCACGGATAACACTTTAACGTGGCAACCACATATTGATAAGCTTTGTAGGCGACTAAACTCTAGCCATATGCTATCCGTATGTTATCCACTCTTGCAAGCTCAGAGATAACTAGAGTAGCTTACTTTGCTAATTTCCACTCAATTCTATCCTATGGAATACTTTCTTGGGGAAAAAACGTATAAAAACTTGATTAATCGAGTGCTAATTTTGCAGAAACGTGCCATTAGAATATTAGGCAAGCTTGGGCACCGCGCTAGCTGTCGCGATACGTTTAAAGAGCTCAAAATACTAACAGTTACAAATGTCTACATACACAGCGCAGCTTGCTTTGTGATTGACAACCCGGAACACTTCAAAAAATTAAATTCAACATGACCATAATACAAGACACAAAACCTCACTTCAGTACCCTCCCATAAAACCCCTCATCTCGAAAAACATATATCTATATGGGACGAAGAATTTATAATGCTCTTGCGACTAAAATAATAAACCTTGATATTTAAGACCTAAACCTTCGAAAGAAACGAATAAAGCAGTTTCCCCATAGAAACCCCTTATTATAATCTAGATGAGTTTTTCATGTAAATACATCTCATACTTACCGGTAGTCTATTGTCACACACTGTCCCGATTGTAAATACCATTTCCTTTTGGCAGAATAACTGCACAAACCCACAGTCATTTCAATGTATCAAGTACACATCTACTTAACTAAATAGGGATCTATTGTGTTTCCTTTAATTAATCTTCCATTTCTATGTTTAAATTTTAGAATATTATTTGTATTGTGTATTATATTTTTGTTTGTATTTATAATTGTAAAATGGTTTGGTGGAAGAACAATCCATATCGATTGACCCCCGCCATTTTTGTTGTAACCATAATATTGTAACAACAGAATAAAGAACTACTACTACTATACTACTACGGAAATCAATCATTGCAGCACCTAGAATTGTTCCAATCTATTCAGATCTACAATACACCAATAATCCAGAGGTTATTAAGTTTATCATCTTGGTAGCCTAGGGATAAAGCATCTTATCAGCAAGCGGGAGACCATGGTTCAATGGGATGGATTTTTTTATTTCTGGCTTGATTTCCATATAATCAGTTGTAGTTGTTCCGAACTAACCGTGCCAATGGTGACATCATTTCCAGGTAAACCATAGAGCCAATCAGCGGGCCCCATATTAAAACGTAGATCGCTGATTGGCTATGATTCACCGCTGGCATTGTTAGTAGCCTATGTAGCAACTGCAGTATTTCCTCTAAAATTCAAATTCCAAAACTCTAAAAATCCCACATTTAATTATAAAAATTTGAATTCTAAGAAATTTAATATTGAGCCATTTACCCAAAGATATTGTAGAGACTTCTTAACTAGTTTCAATTAAACATAAATTTAAATTACCGGTAATTAATATTGTATTAACGAGGGTGTTCTATATTATTAACTCCATTAATTACCGTACCGGTACCTACGTCACATAAAACATTGATTCAAGTTCTAACTGCGTTTGAAGAACGTTTGTTATTGTTGTACCCCCTGGACAAACACCCTAGTTATACTGTAGCTGTAACGGATAACTTACCTTGCCATTGAGACGATGTTACCAAACGTGTAGAATATGGCAAACAATACGAGCCCCTTTGTCAGGAACAAGCACATGGAGCCTAGCAGCGAGAGTAGGATGCCAGTCACGAAGCAAATGATGAATCCCTTTAGTCGGGTGGACCAACTGAGAGTAGTCGAGTCAAGTAGCTGAAACAGGGAAACAGAACTTTGAAAGACCGGGTTTAATTTTTACATCTCTTCTCATGGCAACAAGCCAAAAAACTCAGGTGAGTACCGCCTAAGCCCAAAGGTGGGCCCTACAGTCTAAAAGCTCAGTAGTAGGCCTATGTGGGATGCAATTCATCAACTGTGACAATAAATTTTTCATCTCATCCTATTTTCCTAAAAGGTGAATGAAGTATTTTCTGTTCTAAGGACATCATTCAATAGAATAGGCCTACATAGTGCCTCTACTTTACTAGTTCAAACTCAAGTTTCTTTACTGATGGGTCCGTTGATACATTGCGCAGATATGGATGTCGTCATGCCCAAGATTTAAAATAGGCTAAAGTTTCTGGACAGTTCATACAATGGGTTAAGAGAGTATAGTACATGCGTTTTAAGCAAATTGCTGTTCGCTTGGCCGACTGACACTACAGGTGTTTGAAATTTTTAACATATGTTACAAACCCCTGCAGTAACACATTTCCAAATTTACTTATAAAATAATTTATAAAAAATAAATTACTTTTCACAAATTTTGATTTGGTGGAAAACTCAAAACTGACAATATTCGTGATTTTTTTGTGGCTGATTAGGACAACATTTTAAAAATCTATTACTGCAGGGCTGTCCATGTATTGCTTTTTTGAAAACTTTGCAAAGTTTTATATAGGCTACGTCGGATGCATCTTGGCCGAGTGAATAGCTATGTGCCAACTGCCAAATGAGTCCCATTCCCTCTAAGAAATAGAAATGCCATAAAGCAAAAAGCATAAAGAGTGAAAATGTATTAGCACAGATAATAGAGTACTAGGTTCAATCTATGACTACTGAACTAGGAAAACGATTAAGTCCCGCCGCGTTGTAGATGAGCGTAATTGGTGCATTGAGCTGCCATGTGTTGTGCGGATTTTCTGTTGTTCTGTGAAAAAATTATTACAAAGTTGAAGAATTTTTTTAAATTAATTTAAATTTCATAAAATTAACTTTATTTATTTATTTTTATTTTTTATTTTTTAATTAATTAAATAATTAATTTAATCGTAATTTTTAAAAGAAAATAATCGTAAAATTGCAATTTTCAAAAGAAATAATTATTCGATTGCCCTCAAATTTTACAAGAAATATTAATTCATAAAAATAAGATTCTGTGAAAATATCATTACAATATGATAAAGCATGAAGGTGTTATAAGTCAAAGAATTGTTTTAAAAAAGAAAAAAAATCTGTAAAATTTGATTTTTATGAGAAATAAATTTTCGATTGCGCTCAAATTTCACACGAATATCTTAATTCAAAAAATTAAGGTTCTGTGAAAAATCATTAAAATCGGATTAAGCATGTAGGTGTTATAAGTCGAAGAAATGTTTAAAAAATCGAAAAAAATCATAAATTACGATTTCACGAGAAATAATTTTCCGATTCCCGCTCAAAAATGTGGCAGTTCTAAGTTCAGAGATTTTGAAGGCCTCCATAAAATTTCATCGCAATTGGAGTATTGGTTTTGCCGGAAATCGTGTTAACAAAAACACACATAATACAAACAGAAAAAAGAAAAGAAAAAAAAAACATTCCGGATTTTTTCTTTCCCGTGTAGTGAAATGGAATCTTCGCTTCGCTCGCTACGCTAATCCAATAACTAGGAAAACGCTTAAGTCCCGCCGCGTTGATGGATGAGCTTTTTTGTAAGTTTTTAGTTTGCGTAGGACCACTTTTCCTTTTCAAGTGCTTTTTGAATGCATTGTAGGTGATTGTTGTCAAGTTCTATTGTTACTTGTTAAAATTTTTATTATAAACCTCAAAAAACTCATATTAAAACTTTATTTCATGTATTCTGGCTAACTTTTTCAACTTTTTCTTTCAAAAGGGACTACAGCACCCCTAACCTTTAATGTCCATGTGAAATATGAACGTTGTAGCCCCACCCGTTTGGTCAGAATCGGCCCAAATGTCACGAAAATATCGCACTAAAAATTAAAAAAATCGTAAAAGTACGATATTCATGAGAAATATTTCTTCGATTGTACCCAAAAACGTGGCAGGTCTAAGTTCAGAGATTTCGAAGGTCCCCTCCAATTTTCATCAAGATCGCTTATGCCGTTTGCCCGATAGAGTGCGGGAAAAAAAACACCCAAGTTAAATTTTTTGGGGGGTCAGTGAAATTGAAGTCTTTGCTTCGTTCATCCAAAACCAGTGCTTCTATTTATTCATTTTTGTGTGTCTTCACTCAAATTTCTAGACCTACCGGTACCGGAATATATTTAACATGCGTACCTCTTCTACATCGTTTTTAACCTCAGCCAACATTTTAAAATTAAAACTCTTAAATATCACTAAGGGTACAACAGTTATCACTCAATAAGCCTGATGCACAGTAGACTAATCAGCTAAGTAAGCTAAAGACAGCTGCAATGGTCTTATCTCTTCATATCTATACACCTATCTATAAGATAACGTTACGCCTAAACACGTACAATGCAGTTTTCAGTACCGTAGACCTAGGCCTAAGCATCACATCAATCACAATTACATGCTAGAGGCCAAGGTCTACACAGGAGTTGCAGTTTGGTACAATGATTAGAGATTATTAGTGTGCTATGCTAAATAAATAGGCCTACAAAACGTGGCCTAATAAAAAATATTTGAGTCTAAGGTCTAGGACCACATCAAAACTTCTACCTATCTATGACATATTAAAATAGTTACAATTAGTTTGGAAAAGGCTAACCGGCTAGTTTAGTGAAGATTGGAGAATGGTTGACCGGTTGGAAAAGCATAGGAAGCATAAAGCCCAGCCTAAAGGGCTGGGGGCAACAAAACTTTTCACCTAATAGGATAGGCAGGATAGGCTATAGATTCAGTCAAGAAAAGTTTCCCAAAATAAGTTAGGCCTACTTCAAGTGAAAAATGGTTGTAGTTGTCCCGTTCCTTTTAAAAAAAAAGGAACTTGCAAAGTCTTTGACAGGAATTTAGAAAAGTTAGGTTTATAAAATATTACATATTTTTTTTTTTTTTTTTTCAACAACGCTCATATTTACATGTACTAAAAAGTAAAAAATAAATTTTTGCCTTAGGCCTACTCGGAAAATAAAAGCGTTGGGCGCTTTTGGTATTGACATAGATTACAGAATTTTGTAATCATGGAGGGAAAGCGCCCAACGTTCTATTTTCCGAGTAAGGCAAAAATTTGTTGGGCAAAAATTTATTTTTTACTTTTTAGTAGGACTACATTTAAATAAGAGTGTTGTTTAAATTTTTTTTTTTTTTTTATGTAATATTATTTTATTTTTTTTTAGTCTTAACGAATGTTTAATCGAATATGTTTCTCACTGGACGTGTCCGAATTTCTGCATCTCGTTGGCACTTGGCCCATCCATCCTCACTAGCTGTGACTAAATTCCCATATGAAGCTTTATTTTATAAAAAATTATGATGAATTAATTGATACACTATAGTGAATGTGATATATTGATTCATGTATTGTCATCAAGAATATTCGTCTGCATGGGAAAAATTTCAGCTCGATCTGACATTTGGGGAGTGGGTGAAATATCTATTCGCATATAAAACTCTGATTATTAATAATGATGAATAATTGATTCTATCTGTTAATTGATTCATCTATTGTGATCAAGAATATATGCCTGTATGAAAAATTTTCAGCTCGATCAGACATTGGGAAGTGGGTGAAATTTCGATTCCCATATAAAACTTTAATTATTAATTATGATGAATTAATTAATTAATTAGTATTGATTCATCTACTGTCATCAAGGAAACGTTTGTGTGAAAAATTTCAGCTCAATCGGACATTGAAAAGTGGGTGAAATATCGATTGTAAGATTCCGTACGTCCAGACAGACAGACAGACAGACAGACAGACAGACAGACAGACAGACAAACAAACACATGAAGCAAATATTATCGTTGTAAAAAATTAGAAGAAAATTCATTCAAAAATCAAATCTTAATTTGGGTATGTAGACCAACCAACCTACCTAGTAGGCATACTTGTCCATTCTCGCTAGAAAGAAAGTTTTCAACACAGACTAGTACTTTTGATATCTCTGACAGGCATAGATGTAAAAGGTAGAGACGGAATGTTGTTAATTTTATTCTGTAACTTTGTAAACTTTTAAAGGAACTTAATTTTTGTTCCAAGTTCTCAGCAACATCTTACGTTTCCGACATTGGAACAAGAAAGTTCCCATAAATGCTTCTAATGGCTAAGTTAGTACCGGTATTTAATACCCGATTACCTGCAAAACAAGATTTTTGAATAGGTGTCACATTGTAGGTCAAAGACCCTCGTAAAGAGACATATTTTCTTCTTTTGTGCTTGGGGGGCCCGGGGGATTTCTCTTTTGATTAGCGGTATCCTTCTTTCACATCACAGACTAAGTAGGTAGGTACCTAGCCACCAGGAATTATGCGTTGGGCCCACCGCCTCTTACACCTTGCGCGATCATCCTCATCCAGCATTGCTTTGTTTCCATTTATAACTATCATCGTAACGTATCACTAATGTTTTCAATCCCCTTGAAGGCCTAGTTAAAAGCTCATAACCAACTACAAATTGTTAGGTAAATAGGGCCTACAGTTCTTATCAACCGTGGCCATGGTGATAACTTACATTAGCCTAAACCGTAGCGGCGTAGAGAATAGATTGTGATAGCGCAGACGCTGGCCTTTCCTTATCTTGTAGTCCAAGTTAGTCTCCAAGCTCGTCAACCAGTGCCTGTCCACTATACCCCCCCCCCCCCTACCCGCCACTTATCGTGATCTTGACAAGATGGGAACACACTATTAATAAAAGTAGATGCAATGCAAATAAGCTGTGAAGGATTTATGAGAAGTAGGCCTAGGTATTGGAAGCTGATCCTACCAGAAGTAGGAAGTGGCGATGGATAATGATGATGAGGTAAATTGGCATGTATAGTACTTACACCTTTTGTATACCTACCGGTAGGCCTACAGTGAAACTTACAACCTTGAGAGCTTATCCGTGAAATCATTGGTCAATAGTAGGCCTACCCTACGTAAACATTCCACTGGGGCGCTTAAGCCGGAGAGGTTTATCGTAGGTCAAACTTACGTAAGTGGTCGAGCAGAAGGTTCAATATTTGACATGCTTAGGCCTACCCATAATAACCATGTGTAGACCTAACGCACCCCAAGACTGGTCCGAATTAAGCCCCAAACACAATTAACGCAATCGCAGTTTCCATTTTGCCTAGGATCCCAATAACAATGATGTGATTTAGTCGAGGACAGTGTAACATGGAACTGTTAATAAGGTCCTATGAAAGCATTATGAGTAGGCCTATGCTAAGGGAACTAGGTTAGGAGAAGTAGGGTGTCTAGAGCTAATGAGGGATGGGGTGAGATGTATAGGCCTAGTTATCTAAGGCGGGCTCACTATGTAGCCAGAAGAGACCATACATGGAAATATGAGAGAGGTACATGGGCAACAGATGTGGGTAGGAACTCATTCTAGGTCAGAACGGTGGTGGAGTGGAATGACCTTTCTGCATGGAGAAGTGGAAAAAGAATCTGAATGGATTTAAAAAATTCACTAAAGCTGCTGCCAAAGGTTTATTCTGACTAGGGTCAAGTGGGGTATAGATGAGACAGAAAACATTACTTTACCTTTTTCGTATGTTTAAAACATTTTTTGTACTATAAATGCATTATTCAACATTTAAGTGTCTTGAGGTTACTATTTCTGCATGAAAACTGTGGAAAATGACCATGAATTTCCAGAAAATGGAAAAATACGTGTCTCATATTAGCCCCAGCAATTGGGGCTATAGTGAGACACCCATGGGGCTAAAATGAGACACGCATTTAAACAGCATATGGTCTGGGAAAGTGATTTAGGTGGGGCTAGAATAAGACAGAGTGGTTATTTCTGAGACGAGTACAATTTTTGTTTTATGAATTATCTTCTTTTTTCCTTCGTTAAGAAAACTAAAACAACATGATTTTGTAATACTTATTTTTAACACATATAAAGATGGATTTTTTTTAATACATGACAAAAATGTATGCAACAATGAGCATACCAAAATTTTCCTTTGTATTTAGTAGAAAAAAATAAGTGCTTGGGCATTGTAATCGGACAACTGGGCATTATATACGGCCCGTTAAAGAAAAGTTATCGTTTTGCATAAGAAACCTTATTTCCTTGCTTGCAAAACTTTGCAATTTCTGAAATAATACAAACCCCTCTTGTCTTGAGTAGGGTAGGTGGATCCAGGGCATGGGAAAGTGGGGGTAGGGGTAGGGCTATCCCCCAAGTTTTGGCCCAGGGGGCAAAACTAACGTGAGTTAAATATTAATTCCAGAATTTCCGTAGAAAAATATGCACCTTGGTAAAACAATTAAAATATGTTTGCTTATAAGCTTTGTCATTACATAAAAAATTTAAAGGTTGAAATTTAGATTTACTAAATGGGCCACTTCACTTTCATTTTTTAGTTTTTATATCGCAGATAGTTGCTGTAATCTGTAAATCAACGTTTACAGAGTCCAAGTGCAGTTAAAACATGACGAAATAACTGTGGTATGATGAAAAAAAAATCACTTTAGCGGCTGGGGTTTTCAGCTTTCTCCCACAAAATTGCTAATGGGGTTTAACCCCCCCCCCCCCCCCCCCCCCCAACTTTCAAAACTTTCCTACGTGCCTGGGTGGATCAATAATCATTTTTTTATGCCTTCAATCTCGTATGTAGGCCTAGTCCTTTTTTTCGGGCCCCTTCCAACTCTGACCACTTATAGCCATGATCCTAATGCTGTAGGCCTATGTGCCTGGAAAGTACTCGTCTTCATAACACACAATCACATGATCGGCAACACTGATATTTGATATAGGCCTATCTCATTTTTTTTCATGTTTTTTCTTTGAGGCTCCAGGTGGTGTCTCACTTTAGCCCAAATGCTGTCTCATTTTTGCCCCTTGACTTTACTGCCTTCTAGATACCCCTTCTTGAGTTTTTTTTTTTTTTTCTTTTACAAAATGTACAGTTGGTATCCTTTTATAGGGTACACAACACACGTCACAAATCGAGGGGAATGAGGGGTATTCTCCGTTTGAGCCCAAAATGGTGGACAAGCAACCATCGGTTTGCAAGTGGACCTGCTGAACGTCGCACAACTTATCACGCCTAATTTTATCCTATTCATTTTTGGGGAAAAAAATTAAAAGGAATAATATTTAGCAATATAATCATTCCTTCTAATAGCGATTACTTTGAATTTTAACACGGCCGTTAACTTGTTATTTCGATGTACATATTAAATAAAATTTAAGACTTTTACTTGTTTTTTTATGAAATGTAATAAAACAACTGCAATTGACAAAAAAACTAGTGATCGGATTTTTACAAGACCGCTTTCAAAAAATTCATTGGAACTGTTTAGACAAGAAATAAATAAAACTTTCTAGATAGAAAGTGCACAGAACGAAAATTTATAGCATAGGGTAAAACGCATGGTATGGTGTTTTCATCTAAAATACGCGCTTTTGACGTGCGGATGAGCCGTAAAAAAAAACTGCACGCTATGCTGTAAAATTTCGTTCTGTGCTTTTTCTATCGAGAAAGTTTTTATTTCTTGTCTAATTAGTTAGATGCATTTTTTAGAGAGAATTCTTTTTGAAATCCGATCAGTAGTTTTGTGTAAATTTGAAGTTGAAATGACTTAAAGATGTGATAATTTTGTCATTTATAATGCGACTTTGTTATAACAAGCTAACGGTTCTCTAAAAAATCGAAATAATCGCTATTAGAAGAAATGATATGTTGCTAAATATTATTCCTCTTAAGTTTTGTCCAAATAATGAATAGTATAAAGTTAGAGCGTGTATTTTGTTGAGCCGTTCATCAGGCGTCAACTTGCGAAAGAGGATGCTTGTCCATCATTTAGATCCGCGCCGAGCTGTGACGTCACGTGTGTGTTCCCTTAACAAATCTATGACAGGGTACCAACTTACTGGCTACTAATGATTCCACAACAAAAGATTTTAAGTAATTTGCAAAGTTTTTCAATGGAAAATGCAACATTTTACTTTTGATTTTTTATTGTGCATCATATTGATGGAGTTTTAAAAAAAATTACTAGGTATGAAAGTAGATGAGGTTGCCCCAACATTTTACAATATTGTAAATTTAAATTTGGCATTAAAATAAATAAATAAATAAATTTTTTTTAGAGTCTACCCATCAGTTATATAACTGATTTTCAGTGGGGAAACCCGTCTCATATTAGCCCCACTTTTTTGCTGTCTCATCAATACCCCACATGACCCTAAAGGGGAGAGGAAGAAATGGAGAAAAGAGTAAAAAATAGGCCATGCTCGGAAGGGGGGAGAGAGTGAAGGGGAATATGGGCATTTTCAACATGGCAAGAGAGAGATTGATTGATTTATGAAGGTTTTATTTATGCTGGCATGATTAAGAGTCTGCAATAGCTTGAGAGTCGAAAACGTACATATTCTGAGCGAAAAAGTTGGAAAGTATTGGATCAAACGGAATCGGGTTTTTTCCTATCATTAGATTTCAAGACTTTAACTACACACGTAAACAAAAACATTCTTAAGTTGTGTTTAATATTTTGCGCTAATAGGTTTGCAAAGTATCGAAATCTCGAAATGTCCTATGCCAATCGATTTCTGGAGCTAGTAGTACAGTGAATAATGAACAGATTGTCATCGGGTTTGATTTTTTACGAGAGGAAGAAATATACTAGACACCTAAACAATCACTGCCCATATTTCGCGGTCAGTTTTTTTGTATCTTTAAGCCAAAGTGCTCCTTGCCAAACCATCAAAACGAGACGCAATGATTTATTTAAATAACGCAATAACATGAGACCTGTTTACATTGAAGTTCATAGATGTATCTATGTACTAAAGTCAAAATATTTGTATTTTCTTACCCGCGTACCCTGAAAACCATAGGCTAAATATAGCAAATTTTCACTGAACTGTTGGATGTGTTGTTGCGTAAAGTGGCGCCCTCTACCGAGCTCGGGGTTCGCCACGCCCGTAGCTCTCATATTAGTGCCCTAGGTGTTATCTAGGAGGGGCGAGTAATATGATTGGTGGAACTGAATATCCAGGCTTATCTGATGTTTTGCTATGCTCTGTCGGTGCGCCATTACAATTTATATGTTGATTAGATCACTTCCTATGGATAGAGATCTTTGTAAATATTGCATGTTTATATACGTGGAGATGTGTTTTGCAGCCGTTCATTGTTTACCTGACTAAATCCCGTGCTCAAATTAGTTACTTGTTGTAATAGTGATTCACACATCTAAATCTCTGAAACAAAACAATCTTCATGCGTATAGCCTACATATTATTATTTTATGTCTGTAAAAACCTCAATTCCATTGAATATAATCGTCCACATATTTCTTCATTGCGTTCCTTGAAAGTTATTTTATGTGATAATACACGGTAAGATTATTCTAGATAGGAGAAAACCACTATATATCGACAAAATTATCAGTGGCCCTGCGATAGTCTGGCATAGACAGACGTTCACACTATCTTATCGGAAGCCCGTGGAGAACAAATATGCTGGGTAATGTGATAAAACTTTATCAGTTTCCTCTGGGGTTTGGGGTATGTTGGCGGGGCAACCGCCAACAGCCCCCTTAAATTTGGTGTAGGGGCCAGGGGGCACAAACCGCACAATTGTTTTCATAATGAGGTATTTATTTTATGGAAATCAATCCAGAAATTAAAAAATCCATCAGAGCGGGGTATCGAACCCCGTTCTTCCGACTGCAGGTCGAGTGCTTTACCCCTATAAGCTATATTATTATCATTATTATTCGAAATTATGCTTATTATAATTTAATGATATTATTATTTATTAATATTTTATAATAATAAATAATATTTATATGTAATATTAATATTAATATTTAATTTAATATACCTAACTATTTAATGTTGGTAAGAGCCCAAGGGCCCGGTTAGTTATGGTCCGGGGTTCGATCCCCGCGGTGTAGTCACTTTTTTAATTTCTGTCTTAAGTGGCCTACTAATATATATATATATATATATATATGACATAATGAAATTCTTTCGAGTTTCCGAGTTAAATAAGTTTTAATAATAGTCGAAATGGAGAAACGACCGCATAACTTAAACATACGAGATGTGCGAAAAGACTAGCACCCACCTGGAAACTGGCGCTACGTGATAGCCATGTGGTGCCGATAGTACCCCCAGTTGCCACGGAAAATGTAGTTCCTCCAGCTAGAGTGGATAGGAGAAGAAAGAAGCCACCTGAAGCTCCACTACTAAACGCCTGTTAAGGTCATCGCAAAGATCTTAAATGTAATGCTGAGCAGTTGCAGTGACTTGTTTTGTCTTTTATATTATTTGTTATTGTCTTGTTTGTTTACTCAATGTTTTTTAATTGTATGTCGTTACCTTGAGAATGAGCAGGGAGAACTGTTCGAAACGTTGTATTAAAACTTATTAACTCGGAAACTCGAAAGAATTTCATTGTCACATTATATCCGAGAAAATCTGCGTAAAAACATATATATATTATTATATAATATTGACATAATTTTTGTAACTAGTAATTTTTTAATTCATATTTTGTATAAGATTAGTGTAAAAAAGACTCGTTAAAATACTCCTGTCATAACAAATAATATAAAAAAAGATTCGGGTCATTTGCTAAGGTTCCATCCCCCCAGACCCTTCCCCCATTCTGCACGATCTTGTACTTTACATTGGAAAGAGCGTAAACCCTTATATTATTTTTGGATGAAACCACTGACTATATCCACGTACCCCTTTCACTAGTCGTGCTGAATTGATCTTTTGAGGTTACAAAAATGTTCGTCCCCCGGCTCCCCCCAAAAAAACAAGGGCTGTGTTAAGCCACTTGCTGCAAGATAGTTTGCTCTCTAGTAGACAATTGTCTACTCCGACTGTTGATAGGCCTACTAATCATGGACATTTCTAAACGTAGATCTTCCAATTTGTTTAGTGCTAATGAAAATGTCTCTTACGCACACTTACGAGGCCTAGCTCAGTATCGTCCAACTCGGCAAAAATTACAAGTGCGCGAACTAGGAGGTTTAAAATGATTTCACTTTTCAGTTACTGCGAGAGATCAAATTATATTTAGTAAATTGTTACATGAGCCAGAGCTAGTGATCTTATGTTTCATTACTAGGCATCTCAAAAGATATAATATTCAATCGAGATCAGATCCTAGCCAATCAAACTAAATCGAAAAAATAGTAACAAACTTTGTAATCTATTTTGATCGATAAAAGTAAGTTTATTTTAACGGCCCTATGACCTTTGAGTATGGCTATGACTGGTTAGTTCGACAAGTGTATTGTTGTGGACATATCGCTACTACGAGCGATAATGGATTAATGGGCTTTGATCTTTCCATTACATACATACATACATACATATACTGAATTAAAAAAATGAGTTATGGACATTGTTAGCTCTCTTTCTTGTCCTTCTGAATTATTCAGAAATTAATTATTATTGTTTATGATCATCATCATTATCCATCGCCGCTTCCCACTTCTGGCAGAAAAAAGCAAGTTTAATGCTATTGACAAAATGCGTGCAAGTTGTAGTCATAGGTAGGCCTATACGTATTATGAATTTTAGTTTCTTTAGGATGCACTCAGGTAAAATTTACGAATATTTGCGAGGGACTCTCTGAGGGCCATGTATTCATTCGTATTGATGTCTGAAGAACATTTCTAGTCAGGATTGCCAGTGGTGGGTATCGAACCAGCGAACCTTTCGAATCATTACCTATGAGGTACCTCTGTTGGCAGTCGGAGAACATAACTTGCCATAAAACGGTAGTTTTAACAGACGTGAAATAAACAGTCTATATTGGTGATTATAAACGATATCTATACTATTAGTTTATATTTTTTAAATAAAGTATCAAATCATCTTTCAGTGTATCTACAAAATAATGTAAAATCGACTGAAATTAATATATTATTCAGTTCCGAATTCAAAGACTAATTTATGTTGGGCCTAAGTAAACTACAGCTGGGTTGCAGTGTCTCTATGTCTGCAGTGTTAACGATATGTTTTTATCACTATTTTAAACCCGTTTCTTAAAGACAACAATATGATGAAAAGATATATTATTATTTGCCTACCGAAATTTTGTTTAAATTGATTTTCTTGAAAGAAAAGAAAATGAAGGTTTTGTTTTCATTATGTCTAAAACGCACATATTTTCACTAAAATTATAGGGAAGTTGCACATTTCTCCAAAAGGCAAGTCCCCTTAATCGCCTTCCAAGTTTTTACATCGAACATTTAGTTGTGAAATGGCAAAACTAATCCATTGCTTTTTAGGTTTGCTGAGAAGCCAAAATATGAAGAGATTTTTTTTTTTTACAGAGGTAAACTCATTTATAAACAATGTAGGCTAGGTTCCGAGAATATGATTTCACGAATAATTTCTCCATAAAAGCGCTGCAAATCAAACTAAAATATGTGTATCTTCATAGAAGTCGAATAAAAATTACGGAAGTAGTGATTTAAAATTATAACTCGTCTGATAACTGAAGAGAGCAGACAGCTTTTTATCCTTTTACAGCATCGAAAAGGTAACCAGCTGTAAATTTCAGAACTTGATCCAGACAGTCCCAGGATACTCCCATAGAAATATAAATAAGAAAGAAAATAGAAGGAGTATAAAATAACCAATAAACTACCCCTAAACCAATGAGTAAGATAAGCTGTGTGTTTGTACCGGTAACGGGGAAAATTGACCTTTATTACTAATGAATTGAAGACTGAAACTATTTATCGGCATGCCGAGAACGAAATGATGAAACCACTCACAGAATCTTGAAGCATAAAAAATAAATAGTGCGACTTCCCGTATAATTCCAAGGTTTTGTGTATAGGAACAAGAATTGCAACCTAGAGAAAAGCTGAGACGATATTCCAGCCCCGCCAAATCGCACAACACGTGCGGAAAGAGCACAATTTAACTGGAGTGTAGGGCCTACACTGTTTCTCTGTGGTGAAGTTCAGGACATACAATAAAATAAATAAAATAATTATAATAAAAATAATAAAAATAATAAATCAAATTCTCCCACGTCAATAAGGAAAATCGATGTGATGATAGTATTCGGTAAAGAGTCACTGACAGTGTAGATCTCTTCGCGGTAAATTCCAGATATCAGAAACAAATAATTATTACCTAAATCAGAATAACATTAGGGAAAAAATAATTCAGGGCAGGGAGAAATCAAGACGAGATAAACAACAAACTATGATCAAGCCGCTGATTTTGCTTATAACTTTGAAAAGGCGACGATAAAAATTGCATAATTTATTTCTTTTTTCTCTACCTAATGTTTGCTTGATATTTAGAGAATCTCTAGTCGAGAATGGCGTTGACCCTGCATTAGCTCTGGCTAGCCGGCAATATTAAAAATAAAATGCAGCCAATTTCAAGGAAGTCGTACATTTCACTCCACTACCGGCTAATTGCCATCGACCATGTGCGTCAAGTTTTTCAGGAGTAGGCCCTATAATACCAATTTTTTGTTGGAAACCTGCTCAGAGTGCAATGCATGCCCGTCTTCAGGTGTTGTCTTCAGTAACAGATCTTACCACCAAATGCAATAAATAGAAACTGAGAAGAAGACTGTGAAATCGCATCAAAATATAATTAACCCCAACTTAACACACAATATTCTTCGTCGAGCATCTGTTCTGTCGTTGCAACAAATAGTACTAGGCCTACAAATCTACAATCAAGGCGAAGACGAATAAAACGAAGACAATATTTAGGTTCAATCCAACGACATAGAAAAACACATTATTAGGAGATTCACTTAGGATATAGTGTACCTACTCCTTTTAAAGTAAAATTCTATGTTCTAATGCCAATCAAACTTGAATCAAATCGTATGGCAAAAGCATAATTAACTACGCGGCATTTAAAAACTGTTGACAAACCCGGTAATAATGTCTAATGTTTGTTTTGTTTGCGTTGTCCTTGCTTTAGCGACAAAAAATAAAAACTACTATTATTGAAACAAATCGAAGCGTGAAGACATCATGACAATACACACAACATTACATAGTAATTATTACTATTTTTCACTAATCAACTACAATGAACTGAGGTAACTTATTGTAGAGACAAAAAGAAACAAGCACGGAAACGTCAACCAATATACAAAATAATGAACAAATCATTGTTCATTTGAAAGTCACAATGTGCATGTCCTATGTTATTCATATCATATATTGATATTATTTTGCAGTCGCAAAACGATAACAAGACCATTTGCCGTGCGTTGAGTCAGGACTCAGGAGATATCGTTATCTTATAGCGCGGGGTGGAGCTGAAAACCAGTTGTCTCGTTATCTCTGTCTAAACATTTCTCTCTTCGTTTGTTTCTGGCCGGCCCCTGATACCTCTCCCTTTCCTCAAACCCCTCTGAGATTGCCGCGTCACCTAGCTATGGCGTACTCTTAAGGAGAGAGAGAGAGAGAGAGAGAGAGAGAGAGAGAGAGAGAGAGAGACAGAGGACCCATGAAAACAAGAGGGATCTGGAGGAATGAAAGAGGGAAGAAAAACCTGAAACCTGAAAACCGAAAGAGTGCCGTATTGATATTTTCTATGATTTACATCTGCTTCTATGATTCCGACAATTATTGTGTAATACTAGCCTAGGCCTTGGAGTTTAGCCCCTGGGCCTGGGGTAGGCCTAGGCTAGCCTAGGCTTACATAGAGCCTGGGCTCAAGAGCAGTCAAAAGGCCCCGGAACAATCGCAGGGATTTGTACGGACAGCCGTACGACTAGTGCAAAATTATTTCGTCGATCAGCCTTTGATCCCACCTAACTAGGAATTTTAGCTTCAAATATCACAGGGTTTTTTGGGGAGAGTGGGAGGCGTCCGAATTCTAGCAAAGGCGGCAGTTCAAATTTTGTTTGGCGTTTTTTTTTTTTTTCCATTTTTATTTGGGGCCATGTTTTTTCCAAATGATTTTATACATTCGGCCCCGTCGCAAAACAATTCTAGAGATAAAAACGTTTAAAAAGTGCTAGCCTAGGCCCCTTTTTTAAGGAAAAAGCCTTATCTCTACACCCGAGTGTGGTAGGCAGCCCAAAAAGGGGTTTTGTTTAAAATAGAAAAGTTAAAGGGTTTGGGAAGGGTTTTTTGTGTTAAAAAACGCAAAAAAAAGGGCGACGACAACGAAAAAGGGCTTTCGTTTAAAAAAGCAACGTTAAAAGGCTTGGAAGATTTTTTTTACCAAAACAGCAAAAGGGCGACGACATTAGGCCTAGGGCCCACCAAAAAAGGACTCTCTTTTAAAATAGCGATGAAAAGGTCTTGATGTTTTTTTTTTGTCACTAAAAAAAACAAAAAAAGGCGACGGAGGGGACACTTTTATTACGGCGCGCCTTTATCCAATGATCATTGACCGTAGAATAATTTTGACTGGTCGTACGGCTGATGTACGAAATCCCGCCCGGAACAATAGGAGTAGGGCCCCAGGGCCCACCTAAGACCTTTGGTCCAGCCAAGGTAAGTTGGGGCTATAAAGGCCTTACCGCCCCAACCCAAGAAGGGCCCACCCTTTTTGGGGGCTAGGCCTAGGCCCCAGGGGGGGTTCCCAGCCAGGTGAATAGCTAGGGGGGGCTTACCGGGGGGATGATGCCACTTTTTTCGTATTCGCATCGTCCCCCCTCAAAGCTCTCCTTAAATATCCAATTGGGGGCGCAGTACCCTTTTAAAAAGAGACAAGCCAGGGGCCCAGGCCAGGTTTTTTAATTTAAAAAATAAACAATGCGTTTAGGGACCTAAAGAAAAAACCTAAAAGGGGAGGCCAGGCCCCCCCCAAAAAAAACAAGCTTTTTTCAAAAATTTGGA
>JAMZAV010008809.1:0-92054 GCA_024449915.1 Sweltsa coloradensis | reverse complement strand
CATTGGAGTTAACGTATTTCATCGCAGTATAGACATGATGCTCGTGAAAGGTAGGTAATTGAAACAATTTATCATGATCTATGTATAAACATTATCAATGAATATATGTATATAGGCCAAATAGGAACAACACTAAAACTAGACAACACTAGAACCTTTTGCCCTGTTCAGCGACTCCAGCCCCGAATCATCAGGGAATCTGTAGAGATTGAAAAACGGCCTCACACACAAAAAATTCAACTCTGGATCTACAATCCCTCGCACTGCGGAACAATTTACGCAGTAAATTTGATTCGCAAAAAAAAAAAAAAACAATAAAATATAAACAAAAATGAGAGAATTGCTGACTTGCACAGGAGGTGGGCCATTAGATGAAGTTAAGACAAATCTCCTATATGAAAAGATCAAAGAAATAATTCAACTTTCAGCTGAAGCAATGCCCAGTACTTTTGACAATGATGGTTTTGGTAAGTGGACCCTAGATTATTAGCCTGGGCCTCAACCTACAAATGTACCTAGGCCCTACATGTTTTAAATATCAATGTTTCACATATTATAAGCTAGGCCATCTTGCATAACAACCTTATTACATTTTTTATAGAAGAACTTGAAACAGATGCAGCCTCGACTGACCCTTTGCCAACAATAATAATTGTACAAGAAAACGATGATGGGTTTTACTTGGAAGAACCTACACCAGAAGAATTCACTGAAGGCAGCATATTCAGCAATGTTCCAGCCTACACAAAAATCACTTTTAGGGCACTCAACAGTAGAGTTATCAGTGCCCATGTCTATTGTATTGGAATCTTCAAAACTTTCATTTTCCATAATTGTGGATAACCACCATGTTTTCTTCTTTCCAATGGGAGGACAGTTAGGGAAGGACAAGGGGGGTTAATGAGAAGGAGTGAGGATGTTGGATAGGGTGGATTAAACTGGGTGAACACGGAGGTGTGCTTGTTGCAGAGAGTATGGAGAGTATAAGTATGGAGACAAAAAAAGTGAAAGAAGAAAATAAATATGAGTAAGGCTGTGTAAATGAAAAAGGCTAGGAGGCTAGGCCTACCTTTTAGGTTATGTTGCCTCAAAATTAATGCTTAAATTTTACTAAGTGGGTATTAAACCATTGTGGATATTCATACGGTCAGTTGTAATAGCAATTTAGCATAGGGTCTACACATTTCATTGGAAGACCTAGAATTGACAGTACAAAACTTGTATATTGCTCTAGTTAGCGGTCGTAAATCTTCCGTAGGCCTAGTCCCAAGTCTAGGGTTCAAATAGCAGCCGTAAATTTACCATAAGGCCTAGTAGGACTACAGTCTATCGTTAAAATTGGTCGCCTAACTTTTCCGTAGCTATTGTTAACTCGTTATTAGGCCCTATGTATTTTTTCACAAATGCCTGTTACCTCTGAGTTTATATTTAGGTTAAGAATGAGACATACCTATTGAGACAATAAAGGGCATTATATTTTTTGCAGAAAAAAAATGAGTTGCAAGAGTTTCTCAAAGAGAAACTACGGCAAATGCAAACTCCAAATGTTCCGACTAGAACCAAGTCTAGTCGGCAAACTAAGATGCCATGAGCACTGACCAAGAAATAAACCACAATCATTTTCAAAGTCAATCCCAGTTTCAATTTTTTAATCCCCCTCATTCGAGCACACAACTTCCTGAACCTTCCTCATATCCGCAACCACACACCCATTCTGAAGCCATTCATGACCATTGCCCCCCATCCCCAACCAACTTTTCAAGTGATTCCCTTCCCCACACCGATTCCGTTGTAGGCCTACTCCACGCTGGGATAGCCGAGCTTGAAAAGAAGCTTAGTTCGGCAAAGGAAAAGTAAGAGGAGCTGAGGGCAGCAAAGGGTCGTCAGCAAGGCTGTGGAAAGCTTTGCTCTCTGAACATATGTGAGAACATTGGACAGTAAATTGGACAGATGGTGGTGAGTTGTGGGAGTGTGGAATTTGATTTCGGAATGTAGAAATATAATATATTTTGAGTTCTACATGGTGTTGTGAAATAGTTTTGTGACCAAGGGGTGAAGATTGGTGTGTTGACGTTTGACTATCGTTGTCTGCAATTTCTATGAATAGGTGAGATGGATAATGTTGATTTAAAAAAGTATTTTGAGGAATTTTAGGTGAAAAACAAAACATGTGTAACATGAACAACACAAATGAGTCAAGGCTCCAAGAATTCTATGAAGAGGACAGGTCTTCTTGTTCAAATTGTTAAGCAGTGCATTATCTCGTTTTATGTGTTTCTGCGTATGAAGGATGGCGGAAGATGTGGTGTCAGTTATAGGATAGGATATTGCTTTACGTCTCATATTTATGCAAC
Organism: Sweltsa coloradensis; assembly: GCA_024449915.1. Classification (NCBI taxonomy): domain Eukaryota; kingdom Metazoa; phylum Arthropoda; class Insecta; order Plecoptera; family Chloroperlidae; genus Sweltsa; species Sweltsa coloradensis. The sequence goes on along the minus strand of JAMZAV010008809.1, from coordinate 89,700 downwards.
TTGGCTAATCGAGACGAAGGGAGGGACGTAAGGGATGACGCGGGGGGACAAGGGGTCGAAAAAAAACAGGACGCCCTGTCCTCACCCCCACCGAGACCAGCCAACCAAGGACTAGCACCTACCACCCCACCAATCAACACGCTCACACTATCTTTGATCACAAACCTCCTCCAAAGCATCATCAAACTTCTTGATCCATAAACACCGATCCCCGCCAAGAATAAGTGATCTAAGTCCACCCCACCACCCAGGACCCGCCCCTACGAAGAACAGCACACCACACAGCACAATCCACAATCACACAACACAATCCATCCATTGAAGGCAACCCAGGGACAGCCCTTCAATGACAAGAAACCAGCCACGGACACCCCACCACCTCCGCTGGAAAACAACCCACCATCGTAACAAAAGCCCCACCTCCACAGCCTACGAAAATCCCCGCCCCCCCCCCCCCCCAAAGGAAACCGGCACAAGGGAGGTACTGACACAACGCTCATCGTCGTAGGCCACGAACATTTTATTTCCTATTAATGTAGGTATCTTTCTTTTAGTTACAAGCGAGTCCAACTTTTGACTTCCGTAAAAAGCATGAGTAATAAACAAAAAGGGCTAGGAGGCAAGCTCTGCCTCCGGTGACAAATAGCCCAAGTGAATTTGGTGACCTATTGGAGGCATATCTCCAATATGGGAACAGCCTATCGGGAGACTGTTTCTATAGCGGAACGCTCGAGGGCCCCTGAAACAGCACCAGTGTGGTGTTTGTGAATACGAAAATGGCCAACCATGCAGTTGATGGGCGCAGTATACATGCCCATATCGATGGTACTTTCAAGACGCTGCCATTGATGTTTTACCAACTACTCATTCTCCTCGTACAGCATGACAGTTGTATAATTAAATTGTGGACTCTCCCTCACTCACAATAATGTTATGTGGAAAATTATTATACTAAAGTACAAGTGGTACAAACCTTCAATTCAAGTTCCAACATTTCTTAATTTTTTTTAAAATTCAGATCTACAATGTACCAACAATCCAGATGTTATGAAGTAAACCGTCCCGGTACCTTAGGGTAAAAGCTTTCGACCGGCAATCGGGAGACCGGGGTTCGAACCCCGCTGGGATAGATTTTTTAGTATTAGTATTAGTAGTAGTTTTAGGGCGCTTTAACAGCAAAGATTATTTGCGCCTCCAAGATATTTGTTTTACTTAACAACCATATATACTTCTTTACAAGGGGAGGAACGTAAGGGAGGACGTGGGGTGGACAGGTCTGTGCTGGTTAGAACCAGCCACAAGCGTATGGGGAGGGCAGGTGTTCCCCACGTCGTGGTCGTCTTCGTCTGTGTCATCGTCCGTCCGTGTTATCATTGTCGTCGCCGTCGGGGAGGTAGTCAAAGGGATGGGGAAAGTTCCACCGTTAAGTCTTTTACAGCGAAACAAACACTTGTGAACCCTATTACGGTGCAGGAGTGGGAAGAATGTTTTGGAAGTGTTAACCCTAAACGCGGTTTTAGTTTGAATGTATTTCTCGATGCTAGACACCCCTATTTAGATGCAACAATTAGTATGCAAGAGTTAAATAATTCCTTAAATCGGGCATAGCCCGGTAAGGCTTCGGGGTTGGATCATATTCATATGTCAAATGAGTTTTTGGTTAATTTGCCTAGTGAATGGCGGAGTCATGTGAAACAATCCCGGAAGACTTCTCGGACATAGAGATGTTATTATTATATAAGAAGGGTGACACACATGACCCATTCAATTATAGAGGAGTTGCTTTTATCAACTGCATTGTTAAGTATTTACACACATATTGGCAACTAGACTAAATAACTGGGCAGAGTTTTGGTGTTTTGCCTATGTTCGCGCCGATTATATTTTGGCATTTTCGTCGCTTTGTTTAGTGCTTATTTTCATTGTATTTGTATTTTCATCTTTTCATTTGGTTTTTTCTCGAGTGCTTTTGCCCGGTTTTGTCATGTGATTTGGTCAGCCAATCACGTTCGTTTTCTGTTTATTTTCCGTTTGCATTCATATTATCATTCATCTCTAAGTTAGTCAACGACAAGCTGTCGTCTCTGAAAGGTCGCTCGCTCTCTGTTATCACTCTCGCCCGTATATGGGCATAACCAGTTCAGTTCTCTCGTACTCCCTGCACTACTTTCTGAGTGCTGTCTTTGCCACTGCTGCAATATAAGTTCTCTGAACAATTCTTCCGTTTCTTTTCTCTACTCTTACAACTGGCCAGCTCTATTTACCCTTTCCTATCCCCCTCGACGTCTGACACACTGACGTCGCGACGCACGCGACGCAAGAAAGTTCGCCAACATCCGAACCTCACGACGTCGGGGGCAACCAGTCCATGCAGGAAGTATTCTGCACAATCATATGTAAGTTCTCTTCTGCATTTTATTTCCTGTGTTCTTCCTTGCTCTCTTCTCTATTAAAAACTAATTACAGTCCACTTAAAATCTCGGTTAGGCATCTCGGCCTAAACAATTTGGTCCTCCGGGCCGGATGGAAACTTTGCTTCTTTCATTTCGGATTTAAGATAGTCGGGGCCCCGCCGAGGGCCCCGACTAACTTAGCCCCGCCCACCTGCTAATTGGCACCACTCTCTTAGCAACTCCAGAACACGCTTTGGCCACCGATGCGTCACCCCTCTCTCGCTGGCATCGTGTCCGTCAATTGCACCAAACGTTCTGGACTCGTTGGTCTACTGAGTATTTGCATACTCAAATGCAAAGAGGAAAGTGGATTCGCGCGTGTCCTAATCTCAAGCTTGGCGACGTGGTTTTCGTTTTGGAACCCTCTTGTACTCCTCTATCGTGGCCCATCGGCCGAGTAGTACAACTGTGCCCCAGCAAGGACGGCACAGTTAGAGTGGTTTCTGTCCGTACTACTAACGGAGTTTTTACTCGTCCGGTAAAAAAATTTGGGTTACCCTCCCACCCCCTTAGTTTTTCGTGTCGGATTTTGTTTTTATATTTGTAGTTTATAGTTGTTCTCTCTCGTGTCTACTTAAAATGTATTCATTTTAGGTGGGGTTATGTTCGCGCCAATTATATTTTGGCATTTTCGTCGCTTTGTTTAGTGCTTATTTTCATTGTATTGTATTTTCATCTTTTCATTTGGTTTTTACTCGAGTGCTTTTCCCCGGTTTTGTCAGTGATTTGGTCACCAATCACGTTCGTTTTCTGTTTATTTTCCGTTTGCATTCATATTATCATTCTTCTAAGTTAGTACACGACAAGCTGTCGTCTCTAAAAAAGGTCGCTCGCTCTTGTTATCACTCTCGCCCGTATATGGGCATTACCAGTTCAGTTCTCTCGTATCCCTGCACTACTTTCTGAGTGCAGTCTTTGCCACTGCTGCAATATTAAGTTCTCTGAACAATTCTTCCGTTCTTTTCTCTACTTTTAAACAACTGGCCAGCTCTATTTACCCTTTCCTATCCCCCTCGACGTCTGACACACTGACGTCGCGACGCACGCGACGCAAGAAGTTCGCCAACATCCGAACCTCACGACGTCGGGGGCAACCAGTCCATGCAGGAAGTTTTCCCTGCACAATCATAGGGTAAGTTCTCTTCTGCATTTTTTTTTCCTGTGTTCTTCCTTGCTCTCTTCTCTATTAAAAACTAATTACAGTCCACTTAAATCTCGGCTTAGGCATCTGGGCCCTAACAAGTTGGTTTTCCGGCCGGATGAAATCTTGCTTCTTTCATTTCGGATTTAAGATAGTCGGGGCCCCGCCGAGAGCCCCGACTATCTTAGCCCCGCCCACCTGCTAATTGGCACCACTCTCTTAGCAACTCCGAAACACGCTTTGGCCCCCGATGCGTCACCCCTCTCTCGCTGGCATCGTGTCCGTAAATTGCACCAAACGTTCTGGACTCGTTGGTCTACTGAGTATTTGCATACTCAAATGCAAAGAGGAAAGTGGATTCGCGCGTGTCCTAATCTCAAGCTTGGCGACGGGGTTTTTTCTTTTTTGAACCCTCTTGTACTCCTCTATCGGGGCCCCATCGGCCGAGTAGTACAACTGTGCCCCAGCAAGGACGGCACAGTTAGAGGGGGTTTCTGTCCGTACTACTAACGGAGGTGTTTACCCGTCCGGTAAACAAATTGGTTACCCTCCCACCCCTTAGTTTTTCGGTCGGACTTTTTTTTTTATATTGGTAGTTTATAGTTGTTCTCTCTCGTGTCTACTTAAAATGTATTCATTTTAGTGGGCGGTTATGTTCGCGCCAATTATATTTTGGCCATTTTCGTCGCTTTGTTTAGTGCTTATTTTCATTGTATTTGTATTTTCATCTTTTCATTTGGGTTTTTACTCGAGTGCTTTTCCCCGGTTTTGTCATGTGATTTGGTCAGCCAATCACGTTCGTTTTCTGTTTTATTTTCCGTTTGCATTCATATTTATCATTCATCTTAAGTTAGTACACGACAAGCTGTCGTCTCTGAAAGGTCGCTCGCTCTCTGTTATCACTCTCGCCTGTATATGGGCATTACCAGTTCAGTTCTCTCGTACTCCCTGCACTACTTTCTGAGTGCAGTCTTTGCCACTGCGGCAATATTAAGTTCTTTGAACAATTTTTCCGTTTCTTTTCTCTACTCTTACAACTGGCAGCTCTATTTACCCTTTCCTACCCCCCTCGACGTCTGACACACTGACGTCGCGACGCACGCGGACGCAAGAAAGATTCGCCAACATCCGAACCTCACGACGTCGGGGGCAACCAGTCCATGCAGAAGTATTCTGCACAATCATATGTAAGTTCTCTTCTGCATTTTATTTCCTGTGTTCTTCCTTGCTCTTTTTCTCTATTAAAAACTAATTACAGTCCACTTAAAAATCTAGGCTTAGGCATCTCGGCCTAAACAAGTTTGGTCCGTCCGGGAACGGATGAAAACTTTGCTTCTTTCATTCGGATTTTCTTCATTGGTCTTCTCATTGTCTTGTAACTTTTCGCTAAAGTTGCTGTGTATTTTTGTATATCTCGTGCTTTTGTTCACGTTCTCTGCGTCACGACATCTCTCGCTGGATATCGTTGGTTCGTTCTCAGGCATTCGACGTCTGTTTGTCTTGTACATAATTGTTTCTCGATTTCTTTCTTGTTTGTTTTTTTTCACTGGCTCTAAAGCACATATTATATTAGTGATTTTTTTGTGTTTATGCTCTCGTCTCGCGTGATTTTATACACGCACGTTTTCGCTCATACACTGTAGGCAATAAAGTGTCAATTACGTAACTGTTCTTTCTCTCCTTGTGTTCACGTCATTGCTTGGTATATTATTGTCTCGTGTTTTTATTTAAAAAACCCGTGCTCACTGTTTTGAATTGTTCTCTTCCGTGTTTTTTGTCATTTGTTCTCCGTTTGGTACTTGTACCTATCGTTCACCATGGAAGAGTTACAAGCACAACAGAAACGTTTGGTAGCTCGTCGTGAATTTGTATTTGCTAGCGTTCAGAGAACACACGACGCATTCTCTAAGATTAAACCCGTTGATGTTGATTCGTGTAGGCCTCGGTTTGACAAGCTCTCTGCGTTGGAGTCTGATTTTCAAGACATTCAAATGTCAATTTCCGATATCAACACGCAGTTAAAAGACACGGCGAGACCCACCGAAATCGACAAGGTCCAAGACAGTTTTGAGACTGTTCTCTATGCAGCAAAAGCTAGGTTCCTCGCGGCTGTCAAGTTGACTCAGCCCGTCAGTGTGACTCAATCCGGGGCTGCCCCCATCTCTGTGAAATTCACATCTCTCTGCCGGTCATTGACCTCCCCAAGTTCCGCGGGTGAATTTGCTCCCTGTTCAAGTCTCTGATCGACGAAACACATCGTTAGGTAATGTGCAGAAGTTGCATTACCTCAAATCCTCGTTGTCCGAACAAGCTCTAGCTATTATCTCCGAGTTTTAAATCTGTGAGGAAAGCTATCCTCTTGCATTAAATGCTCTTATCTCACGTTATCAAAACAAGAGACTTCTAGGCAGCGTCTATGTTCAGAAGATACTAGAATTTGTTCCTCTCAAGACTTCGTCCTATGAAGGACTTCAAAGCTTCCTCAAAGTCCATCGTAATCGGTTGAAGCTTTAAAAGCACTAGATATTCCGGATTTAGGCGATTTTCTGCTGCTATGTTTATCGTTAGCCAATCTAGATCCCTCTTCTCGGAAAGCTTTCAAAACTAAGCATTTTTTCTAACTCAGCTCCTGATTAAAAAATCGTTAATCGATTTTTTGGAACAACAGTCTGGCACTATGGAGCTTTGTGCTGTCGGCAAAAATTCGACTATGTCACCGAAGAGTTCTCATCCCTCTACGAAAGTTAATTCTTTTCTAGTATCGTCCGCACCTGTTTCGAACTCTAGTACGAGACACATTAGTCATGACTATCTCGCGCTAATGTGGTCTCCTCTCCTTTTGCGTGCCCTCTCTGCAAGTCAACACACACTTTGTATCAGTGCGATGTTTTTCGAGGTCAAGCTGTCAATGAACGCTATGACACTCTGCGACTTTTGAAACGTTGTTTTTAATTGCATGGGGGCGCACATGCGTTCTCAATGTGCGTCCCAAAAGTTCGTGTTCTGTGTGCCGTAGCAACAAACACCATTCAATGCTTTACACGGACTCCACCCCCTCCTCAGTTGAGGAAGTGACTCACACCTCAGGCCCAAGTCAGCAGCCGCCTCAAGCTCTCTCATGTCAAATCCGAGCTTCGAATCCCACGCATCAAAACTGTCCTGTTGGGCACGATTCGTGCGCTCATCAGCGATGCCCAATGGGATTTTGGGAACCTTTCCCTGCGGTAATAGACTCTGGTTCACAGATCTCAGCCATCACTAACTCGCTAGTGCAAAGGTTTTGGTTTTGAAGATCCAACCTGCCACTTCACAACTCTCAGGTGTTGGTGCACAAACCACTCGTGCCCTCGGGACTGTACGTTGTAGAGTCGCACCCCGTCGCTCTACTCAAACGTATATCGATGTTAATGCACACGTCCTCTCCTCTATTGCCGGCAATCTGCCTACGTCCTCGGTGTCCATGACGTCTTAGAACGTTATCGTGATCTTGATCTTGCGGACGATCGTTTCAATGTGCCTGGCGCTATTGATTTCCTCATCGGCGCAGATCTCTACTCAGACATTCTATGTAAGAATGGTGACTCAGTCCGGGGTAGTGGGCCAGCCGCACTCAATACGGTCTTCGGTGGTGTTGCTAGGACCAGTCAACACTATCAAACCGTCCTCTGAGCCTCATGTTCCTTTTTCACGGTCGCCCAAACCCTCCTTTGGAGAGCACGCTCTGTCTTTTCTGCGAGTCTAAAGAAGTGTCTCGACCCACCTCATCAGACCCACTGGATATGCTCGCTGAAGAGCATTTTCTTCATACTCACTCTCGCGACATCTCTGGTCGCTACTCGGTTTTTCTCCCCTTCAAGCCTGATTTTAAAAAAGCCAGGATATAATCGCAACGTCGCTCTTTAGAACTTTCATAGTCCAGAGCGTCGCCTGAAACGTGCCCCTCCGTACCAACTCAAAACTTTCGTCGCCGATCGGGAAGTCGAAATTCTCGGAGCAACTCTCCCACAGTTTGACGCACGTACGTTTTTGAAGAGAAAACCCCGCTGATTGTGCTTCGCGGGGGTTGCCCCCCCTTAGAACTGTTTAGGGCACCCTTTGTGGCTCAATGGGTCCCGTTCATGCGTTCTCCCCCTTCCACGTGGCCCTCCATGGTCACCTCGTTCGACCCCACCCACGACGTGCCCGAGCTCAAAAACCGTCCCCTACTGTCTTGATCAGTCATGACCCCGTCCCTTGATCCCTTGCTTGTTAAGCTGCAAAGCTTTTCTACGCTCTTGAAAGCGAAGCGCGTGTTCGGCCCTGTGGTGCGTTTTTCAAGAATTCTTCTCGCCCGGCCGCGCACGCCTTCCGTTGCCCACCGGGGCCGCTCCTTCCGTCTGAGCTGATGACGCAATGAATTTGTTTGTGCGGCTCACTCAGAAGCATTACCCACGGCTGATGAGCTTAAACGTCTTGTCAACCAGACCGCTGTGTCTTCTCGACTCTCCACTCTCAAGCCGTTCATCGACCCCCGCGGTTTCTCAGGGTGGGCGGCAGGTTACACAACTCCTTGCTCCATGAAGAAGCTTGTCACCCCCTCTTGCTCCCCCAAAGAGGCGCATCTTTCTCACTCTTGTGTGACGAGTTTCATCGCATTTCATTGCACTCTGGTCCTCGTACCGTTCAAGCCCTCATCCAGCAACACTACTGGGTTATGTCTCTGCGAGGTCTACTCCGACAACGTATTTGACGTTGCTTAACTTGCTACAAGTTTCGCGCCAAAACCCGTTCAGCCCATCATGGTGATCTCCCCCATTCTCGAGCTCAGCCTCCCGCGCTTTTCTCAACGTCGGCACTGATTTTGCAGGACCTTTTTCTGTGAAGACGAGTACTCGCCGAAACGCCCCCATCACCAAAGGTTACCTATGTCTTTTCATTTGGCATGGCTACTGACGAGGCTGTCCATTTGGAGATGGTCTCCGATCTATCCACGGAAGCGTTCCTGGGTTGTTTAGATCGCTTTCTTGCTTGTCGTGGCCTTCCGGCTCACATATATTCCGACTGTGGTCGTAATTACGTCGGGTGCTGCCCGTACTCTCCCCGAGATTCATGCCTTCCTCGCTCTGTCCAAGACATCTATTTCTTATGCGCTCGCCCACCCTGCCGTTTAGTGGCATTTTAACCCTCCCTACGCCCCCAATTTCGGTGGCCTCTGGGAAGCCGGGGTGAAATCCGCAAAGTTATTGCTCTGTCGCCTGATCAAGGACACCCCTCACACCTTTGAAGAGTTTGCCCCCCTCTTCGCGCGTATTGAAACCGTGCTAAAAAGTCGCCCCCTCGTGCCACTTCATTTGACCCCCCCCGAGGGCCCCCACTATCTTAGCCCCGCCCACCCGCTAATTGGCACCACTCTCTTAGCAACTCCAGAACACGCTTTGGCCACCGATGCGTCACCCCTCTCTCGCTGGCATCGTGTCCCTCAATTGCACCCAAAACGTTCTGGACTCGTTTGGGGGTACTGAGTATTTGCATACTCAAATGCAAAGAGGAAAGTGGATTCGCGCGTGTCCTAATCTCAAGCTTGGCGACGTGGTTTTCGTTTTGGAACCTCTTGTACTCCTCTATCGTGGCCCATCGGCCGAGTAGTACAACTGTGCCCCAGCAAGGACGGCACAGTTAGAGTGGTTTCTGTCCGTACTACTAAGGGAGTGTTTACCCGTCCCGGGAAACAAATGGTTACCCTCCCACCCCCTTAGTTTTTCGTGTCGGACTTGTTTTTATATTTGTAGTTTTATAGTTGTTCTCTCTCGTGTCTATTAAAATGTATTCATTTTTGGTGGGCGGTTATGTTCGCGCCAATTATATTTTGGCATTTTCGTTGCTTTGTTTTAGTGCTTATTTTTATTGTATTTGTATTTTCATCTTTTCATTTGGTTTTTTCTCGAGTGCTTTTGCCCGGTTTTTGTCATGTGATTGGTCAGCCAATCACGTTCGTTTTCTGTTTTTTTTTCCGTTTGCATTCATATTATCAGTCATCTCTAAGTTTAGTACACGACAAGCTGTCGTCTCTGAAAAGGGCGCTCGCTCTCTGTTATCACTCTCGCCCGTATATGGGCATTACCAGTTCAGTTCTCTCGTACTCCCTGCACTACTTTTTGAGTGCAGTCTTTGCCCCTGCTGGGAATAAATTTAAATTCTCTGAACAATTCTTCCGTTTTTTTTCTCTACTCTACAACTGGCCACTCTTTTTTACCCTTTCCTATCCCCCTCGACGTTGACACACTGACGTCGCGACGCACGCGACGCAAGAAAGTTCGCCCAACATCCGAACCTCACGACGTCGGGGCAACCAGTCCATACAAGAAGTATTTTTGCACAATCATATGTAAGTTCTCTTCTGCATTTTATTTCCTGTGTTCTTCCCTTTCTCTCTTCTCTATTAAAAACTAATTACAGTCCACTTAAGATCTCGGCTTAGGCATCTCGGCCTAAACAGCCTGAATGCCAGGGAGGGTTCAGGACGTAACAGAGGATGTATTAACCATATATTTTTTGCTGAGGGTCTCTTGGACATAATCATTTACGTTTACCTGGGAGAAAAGTATATGCTCTTTTTTTTGATTTTAAACGAGCGTTTATTCCGAAACCATAAGGGGTTTGGAAAAGTTGTTTAATCTTGGCGTAAGCTCAAAAATGATAGAGTTTATACAACAGTTTTACGAGTGGGCTGTAAAAAAGTGGGATGCTGAGCACCAGCGCAATACACGAACAAAGGGGTTTTGCGGGTGACTCGTGTAGTCCTATTCTGTTTCATTGTCCTTAGTGACTCAAATTTTTTTTTAGAGAAAGGGGTTTGAAGGGGTTGTCTATAGAGGTTTTGCCGAAAAAAATTTGTTTTATTGTTGCAAAGATCTTGTTTTTTGCGGACAGCCCCAATTTTGCCCAAAATTTGGATTGGTTTTGTTTAAAACGTCTCATATTTGTAAAATAGGCTAATCGAGACGGGGGGAGGGACGTGGGGATACGGGGGGGGAAAAGGGGTGGACGGGCCTGTGTGGCGAACCCCCCACAACCATTGGGGGGGGGCAAAGGTTACCCCAGTCGTGGTCGTCTCCATTGTGTCACACCGTCAGGTTGTCATTGTCGTCCCCGTCGGGGATAGTCAAAGGGGAAGGGGAAAGTTTCCCGACGCCCGCCCCCAGAGCTGACATTATTTTTCAGGAATAAAATCCCCAAATCAGGGGCCATACAGGGGAATTTAAAGGCTCTGAAAGTTTTGTGAACCCTTGGTCGTGTTTAAATATTAGAAAAAAAAAAATTGATTTTTCGTAGGTCAAAAGGGGTTTGGCGATTACGTTTTGAGTACAAAATAAAAAAGTGGGAAAATTTTAAAAAATATAGGGGTTATATTGTTAGCGCCCCCCATCTCAGCAATAAATTTGGGTTGAATTTAAAATTTTTGGTCCTTGTTCTGCGCACTGACCCAAAACCTCTCTTTCTCTTACAAAAAAAAATTTGGTAGAAAGTTATTTTACTAGAGAGAGAACATGGGAAGGATGGATAAGAGGAAAAGGAGATCGTCCTTTAAAGAAGCCCAAAAATTCAAAAACTAAAAAAATAAAAATCAAAGATATCAAAAAGAAAAAAATCATTGATCAGAAAACTTTTTTGTATTTATATGTAACGTGAACAAGGCACCAAAAGGGGTGCATAAATATTTTAAAAAACTACAACTGAGTACTGGTTTTTAAGTGAGTACAAGGAAGACTAGATATTTAGAGCTTATAAAAAAACCACATAACATAACACAAAAATAGTTTTCTTTAAATTAAAATCCCAATGGCCCCAAAAACCCCGTTTGAATTTGAAAAAAAGATTTAAAGAAATGTTATCAAACTTTTAAAAACCAAACTTTTTCTGTAGGGAATTTTCACTACTAAAAATTATGGATTCAATTTAAATTTGGCCGACTTTGAATTAACGAGGGGACTTACATTTAGGGAGATCCTAACGTTTCCCCTAACTGCTTTCTTTTTCACAATTAGACATGAATCTTGTTCATGACATTTTTCCAGAAATACTTTTTCCGGTATCCTGCCCTCTTTTTGTCTCGAGTTTCATTGTATTGACGTCAGCAGGCTGTCAAATTAATTTAGTGACATAACTGGGACCCTTTTTTGGGTTGCAGTAATAACAGTCAATCAGATTCTTGGTTCCCAAAACTTTTGACCCAAGGGACTATATAAACATTTTGGGGGCCCAAAAACTGTGTGGCACCTCTTTTATCAAATGGCATATTTCTGGCTCAAAATAAGTTTAATTTTCTTTGCTTTGGTAGTTGATCAAACAAAGCTTAGTTTTGTAAACTTGTTTTTAACTGAGAGGTGATAAGAAAGAAGTTCTAAAGACTTACCTGTTTTATTAATAGTTTCACACGTTACGTTTAAATAAAAGAATAGAACTTCTCAATTTACTTGCAACCATAGCTTAAATTGCCACTCGACAGATAAAGTACCGGTACTAGGGGAGTAAGTCCGTCCATTTGAACCGAAGAAACCACCTGAAAGTGGAAACATTAAAAAACAATTGTCAAAATGTAGTAAACCCTTATTTATTTTAGGTGGTTTGAGCTTATTGAGCAATGTATGCCTTACCTTCATTAACAAATTGTCATTGACAAAAAACAAGATTTAGGCCAAAATAGAATTCAAGTACTATCTTACACACGACAAACTCAAGGGGTCTCTGAACATATTTCCTAGAAGGGAGGAGGGTAAGGTTTAGTAATACAAAATACATCACTCGTGTAACTAATTTATTTTTGTTTAATTTTCCAGATCGCCAAGAAGGGGTTCTACATTGTAGATTTTTCATCTACTAACGAAACCGACCTCATTCCAGGGAATTGGTTAATAAAAAGGGGGGCAAAACTATATTGCTATTTTCCGCCCAAAAATACAAAGGATATAGGGGCCAAGGTGAAGAAGGGTAACTCGACTCCGTCTCTATCAACTTTGGGACTGACAGAGGAGGCAAATGGCTCGGGGGCGGAGGAGGCAAATGGTTCGGGGGCGGAGAAGGCAAATGGCAAATACTTTTGTTTTCCTTTTTTTCCGTCAGTACGTCCTAAACTCTCTCAAGGGCCGGAATGTGGGTTGGATAATCCCTAACATGTAAATCAACCAAAGCCACCAGTGTAACGGACTTTATTATCAAAATTAAATTCACTAGTTTTAAGTACCTTTCAGGGAAATGCCCAAACAACGTATGGGCTAAACAATGAGGACAATGCTATTCAAGCGTATAGGCGTCAGACTTTTCATGAAGTCGAAAAGTACGAAATCATTATCAACCACAATGTACCATGGATTGGTTATAGACTTATAGCCCTGATGGAATCGTGAAAGATGGCTAATCGAGGTGAAGTGCTTAGCAGAGGGAAAGTCATTAGGGGAGGTTGGATATGGCCAGGAAAGTTTCTTGCCTTGTTGTTGAAGGGGAGAATGTTTGAAGGGGAGAAGGATTGTCCTACAAATCAGGTATGGGGCTATTGGTAGAAAAGCTAGCAACACCTGAACCAATTCAACTGCGCCAATAGATTGATGGAGAGGACATAAATAATTTCCACATTGGCTGGTAAGACCTGGAAACCTCTGGCCTTGGTGGTAATGCATCAGTAGTACAAATAGCTTTGTGTGTAGGCAAGGAGCTTTATTCGGCATATATATATTACCGCAAGCCGTACCTTGACTGTCAACAATGGAGATATATAATGTCTCAATGGCGTTCAGGTTGATACAGTCAGCAAAATTGATGCTTGCACAATCCTTATCGATTTTCTCAAAAAGTTTGATTCCCATGCATATGGGTAGATCACAACATAGACTTTGACCTGAGATTTAGATTGAAAGAAATTCAAAAATGCAACTAACTTATAGATCTTATGAATGAATGTATGGAACCACAGATACGATAAAAATAATAAAATAAGCATTACCTGGCATGAACAGTTACAAACAAACGTCAATTGCTTAGTCCTTATTCAAATGTGATGATATAGGGGCTCACAATGCTGTATGTGATGTCAAGACTCTGAAAAACATCATAGAAAAATTGTCAATATCAGATGAAGAAATTAAGAAAAAACTGTTGCCCCGTATTTGACCAACCAACCGAATCATCCATTCTAGAGCCATTTGTGAAGATGCAGCTATAGTCATGAAAATGTGAGCATATTTCTTGAAATAATGCTTGGAATTGAGTATTGGATATAAGACCATTTTTGTATCGAGACAGTTTGGTAATGCAAGTCAGTTTGCAGAGCTTCCAAGGTGGAATTGAGCCGTACGACGTTATGAAGGCTAAAGGTAATGATGAAATGTGCAATTTCTCCAACAGTTCAAGCGAACGAATGCCTACTGGTCTAATAGATATCGGACCTAAGAAATAACTATTTTTAAATGGGGGATCTAAAACTGCATTGAAGGATGGGTTGGTTTTTGGGGTTACCTTTTAACGACGCCACATGATTAAGCATCAAGTAATTCCTTCTAGTGGTCTACAATAGTAATTGGTATCTACAATCGACCTAACCAAAGTAAGTTGGCTAATGACAAGTTTCTTAACAAGCTTGACGAACTACTGCATATGCATAAAATGTAGAACATACTTATTATAGGGGACATAAACATGTACGTATTTGAGCCAAAGCTGGCCTACACCAACACTACACCTCTAATAATAGCACTTGTATAGTTCTGTTTTCAACAGGCTTTAGCTCTTTTCAGATAAACGACCTTAATTGATTTACAGACACCGCCTCCATCCTTGAATTCATCAACTCCTCGTTCCTCCTTCAGCACCCCATTGATTTCTTTGTAGTTCCCAGGGAGCAAGCTATTGAAGAATTGGAGGCAGGTAGGGCTTTGAAGGGACATATGCTTTCCCTATTAATTCAATCCTGTCTCTCTCAATATTTGAGTATTAGTGGTTTTAGGGCGCTTTAACGGCAAAGATTATTCGCGCACTCTCAATATTTGAAATTTTAAACCACCCCAGAATAGCTGGTGGTGAATAAGTTCCCCCAAAGTCTAAATGCATATAAGAATGGTGTTCTAGGCAACCAGATTAAAAATAGAACCAACACATTGAACAGAAACAAGAATTACGCCACCAAAAGGCGGCTCGAGATGGTGCCAGGCACGACGGCCACCACTGACCCGGTCACGAAGAGTGGTCGATTCTCGAAGAAGACAGGTATGACCAAACCTGACAATTATGAATTAGACAACAATAACTATTAGTTAATGGTATATAGTTAATTCTCAATGAGATAAAACACTTTGATCAAAGTGAACGATAAACGAGTCATTTTTCTTAATATCAGTCGGTACCCTATTGTACAATCTCTCACATTTAATCTTAGGGCTTCGTTCAAAAACACCTAAATTATATTTCACTGTGTTAACATCTTTCTGTCGTCTGGTATTATAAGAGTGAATTTCGTCATTAAAAGTAAAATTACTGGGTGTTTTCTCACCCATAAAACAGAGTTAAAAATATATAAACAGGGTACAATTAAAATTCTAAATCGTTTAAAAACTGGTTTACATAATGTCCAATTACTTAATCCTAGCATTGACCTTAGTACTCTTTTATAGATCAATGGCCTGTACAATTTAAATAAAACACATGTATCAGGTACAAGGCCACTGTTTTGTACATCTAGAAATGTGTGCCACTTCATGATTTGAACAATTGTAGATTCTGTCATCATTGTTATTGACCGAGACGACGATTCATCGCAGACATGATTAACTCTAAAACAAACTTCTACAATAAGTATTTAGTGTATCGTGCATGAATAATACTATATAAAGTGCATTTTCTAAGGTATTACAAAGCGTCAATATGTTTTTCATAAGAAGTATCTACCATGAACTATTCACTCTGAAACAGAGGAAACCCACTTTTTCCCCTGATGATGATAAGCGCTATATAAGAAGTGATGGTTTCAATACATATGTTCATGGTTATGAAATGCGTTCTTTGCGCACCCAGAGAATGTTCTGTAGTCAATGCTTGCCGATGAAAGAGAACATATTCGGGAGCTTGGTTACAGATGGATCTTAAAAGCAAGACAAACGTCTTCTTCTTTCGGCCGACCCCGCCTTCCCGGACTGAGCCCGGATTGAGCTAGGTGGAAATATCGAAACATCTCGAAGTTGCAGGCTAGGTTCAATTGGATTGGATATTGCTTTACGTCTCATATTAATGCAACTTGGCTAATCGAGACGAAGGGAGGGACGTAAGGGATGACGTGGGGGGACAAGGGGTGGACAGGCCTGTGCTGGTCAGAACCAGCCACAAGCATATGGGGAGGGCAGGGGTTCCCCCACGTCGTGGTCGTCTCCGTCTGTCATCATCCGTCCGTGTTGTCTTTGTCGTCGCCGTCGGGGAGGTAGTCAAAGGGAAGGGGTTCCCCGACGACGACCCAGAGCTCGCCATTAGTTTCAGGGAGTGAAACTCCCCTATTCACGGGCCAAACCGCGAGAAGGTGTCGAGTTGGAATTTGATCAAGGTGGTATCTATCATCAAGAGGCTAACTCGGGTCGGAACACCTGCAAAATTACACAGTTTCGGAGAGACAATTGGTTTTCACAGAGGCAAATGAAAGGACGAGAGGACTTGTCCCCGACAGTCGTCTGGCTTTTAGCAATGACATGTCGCATAGTGTACCAGCGAGTAGCCACCTAGTGGGCTAGGATTAGTCTGCTTGGGTGAACATCTAGCTAAATGGCCGATGTTATCGCGATTCGGAGTATGGAAGAGCGTCGTAGCAAAGAGCTGTTGATGTCAAAGGTGGGTATCAAGTTAACTGGACGGCTGACCAATAGGACCTAAGTTCATGGGTTGAAGAGATAGGGGAATGGATCTCAAGTTGAATTTCAGCAAGTATTTAATTGACCAGTTCTCAGTAACCTAGAAGCTTCTTAGGGGTGGGGGCTATTTCTACGCTGGCTTGCGTGGAAATGTGTTGTTGTGAAGGCAGTGTGTGTTGGTTTCATGGAGTGGTAGGGTGGAAGTGTTTGGCCCATCGGGCGTAAGTTCCGTGTGTGGAGGCTCCTACGCCTGTCGTGATTAGGATGGAGTGGCTTAGGGAGGAAAAGGAAGTGCCTATGTTGACGGGCCATAGGGCTTGGGATGTGTGAAGTGAAGTGTTATCAAGGAAAAGGTTATTGTATTGGAGAATAAGTCAAGATATTTAAGTTGTAATACCGATCAATGGTTAATTAGAGGAAGATTAAGGCAAGGAATTTCATGTAAGAAATCACGTTAATTGTTAATTTAATTAATGAATGTATCATCAAGAATAGTTTCGATCATCATAAAGTTAATTGTCAGAAAGTATTCGAAGAGTTTCAAGAGCATCATTGTCGACGATAATCGTGTGCCAACCGCCGAATCAATCAGAGAGCATCAATCACGTCGGCAAGCGTCATATACCTAGGCCCACGCGTCAGCCGCCAAGTATCATCACCATTGTGCGAGATCGCATCATCAAATTCAATCGAGATTCAATAATATTTCATCGAAGTTGTTAATTAACTGATAATCCAATCAACTTAATCAATAACTACCCCGAACTGAAGTGACCTTATTATATAGCCAAGCAGAAGCGAACCGAGTTATCAGTCAGGAGAACGATAACAAATCAACCGTGAAGTGACATTATCTGGCCAAGCAGAATCAAAACAGGTTATTAGTCAGGAGTACAATAACCACCAAGCACTGAAGCGAAGTCACTAGCCAAGTTGAAGCCGGCCGCTAAGCAAAGCAGAATTAAACACCTACGCCATTATCAGCTGCGATCAAGAATTCGTCAAGTAACATCAAGAATAAATTTCGTGTGTCTACGTAAAGTGAAGTTATTTTAATTGGTAATTATGTGTGGCCATGATTACCAATAATTATTGAAACGCACAGTGCATCGACGTAATCAACAGAACAATTGACATAGACTAATTGGATATACCACAACAGACAAGGATGAGTACTTGCCAGATGGTAATCCAGATTATGTAATTTGTATTATTGTACTTGTATGCATTAGTAAATTTGGGATGTGATTTGATGGAGAAAACCACAAAAAGAGCTCTTAGGTAGGGGGATTCAAGTGTTATAATCACGCATTTCCAATTGCCAATAGTAACCGATTTTAAAGAAAATGTATGTAGTAATCTTAATTTAATTAGTATTCCCATAATCCTTGGTTGTCACTTAATTAGGGGTTGTCGCCGGAGATTGGAAGCCGAGGAGGAGAAGGAGGTGACTACCCTCAACCAGAGTAAACTTAATTACTCCAAAGGTAATTGTTGTTAGAATTCTTCGGAATTTTGTGCAAACCATGAGCTAATAGAAATAAATCGATGTAATTTTGTGAGTTCAGATCCCATACGGGCTAGGGACGAGTGTCCGACCATCACAGAGTCTTATAAAAAACTAAGTGGAAATAAAGGAGCTAGTAAAAAAGACAAAACCTTGTATCCTAGGAGTGTCAGACACTCATGTTAGTGAAAAAATATACAACAAAGAGATAGATATACCAGGTTGATTATACCCATTGATGTTATATCAATTGCTGGTCATTCTTGTGGTTAAGGGCAGTTATGTAAGTATCCAAGTAAATTTTGACCTCACCCTCGCGGTAATCCTATGTGCATTATAATAGTATGTTTAATAATTATATCCGACCCTTATCGAAAATGAAGTCAAGCGGGGTTGGGAGTATCCCGCCAAACACTTAAGCCACTTCGGCCTCGGAATTAAATGGCACACAACAACGGAAAAATAGAAGCATACAACAAAATCTTACATATAGATTTGAATTAGTATTTTATGTAGGAATTATGTCAGTTTATGACATTTTAAACAAAGCAATTTAAAAAAAAGTATAATTTAACATATCTAATCAATAAAATAATAATAAAATTGTGATTATAGTAGATGATTATGTGATTAGGGCCAAAATACAAAAAATAGCCTTAGGAATTTATAAACAAAGAATGCCAAATAATTATGGGTATATTGAAGTTAACAATCTTACAAATTATTAATTACTATGCATCAACTAACTACTAATTAGCCTCATTACCGTGTGGGAGAACACGTTTTACAATAGTTGTAGACTACATTTGGGATAAAAAAATACTTAAAAGTAAAATATTATGGTTTAGTTGGCATAACTTTAAAATATTTTGCAAAACAATGGCAAAAACAAATAATAACATCAAAATAACATTCAACCCTAAGTGCATAGTGTCATCAAATGATGCCACATATTTATCATCCATATAAAGCTGTAAATTTTTAAAACTTTTTAGATCTACATCAACAATATTAACTAGGAAAACGCTTAAGTCCCGCCGCGTTGTTGGATGAGCGTAATTGGTGCATTGAGCTGCCATATGTTATGCGGATTTTCTGGTGTTTTGTGAAAAAATTATTACTAAGTTAAAGATTTTTTTTAGATTCAATTAAATTAAATAAAAAATAAACTTAATATTTTTATTTTATTAATTGTAATTAAAAAAAAAATAGATAAATAGAAAAATTGCGATTTTTATAAGAAATAATTATTCGATTGCGCTCAAATTTCACACGAATATCTTAATTCATAAAATTAAGGTTCTGTGAAAAAATCATTACAATCGGGTAAAGAATGTAGGTGTTATAAGACGAAGAATGATTTTAAAAATCGAAAACAATCGTAAAATTGCGTTTTTAATGAGAAAAATTTTTACGATTGCGCTAAAAAATGTGGCAGTTCTAAGTTCAGAGATTTCGAAGGTCTCCAGAAAATTTCATCGCGATCTGAGTTTCGGTTTAGCCGGAATCGTGTTAACAGACACACAAAAATACAAAAAAAAATACATTCCGGATTTTTTTCTCCAGTGTAGTGAAATAGAATCTTCGCTTCGCTCGCTACGCTCGCTACGCTCATCCAATTATAAGTGTGTTTAAAAAATAAATAATTTATTGTGCCTTTATATTCGGTCGAATGACGTGACTAATTATGCAAAAAACATGTGGCATTTTGTCAACAATGAATATTGGGGGCGTGGCCAAAAGAACAGCTCAATTCCTTGTCCCGTCACGTGCTGCCACCTAGCGGATTTTTTCAGAAGTACTAAACGGCATCACTTGTGTATCTGGATCTGGATGAATTTGATTATTAGCCAATGCTATCAAGTGACCGGGAAGAAGAAACCGTGGCTGAACTTAAGCCGGCAACGCTATCTACATTAATTTGTAGGCTGAGGCCTACACGATGCCGTAAAAGGTAGGCATAAAAAAAAGCCTAGGCCTTACCGCCTCGGCGCCTACTCATGCGTATACCTCTTGTAGGCCCTATCTGTAATGCATGATGATAGGCCTAGGCAGTCCCACACCAACCTATATAGGCCAATTATGTTTATTCACTTAAATTATTGCATTTAGAAATATCATGAATAAACCGCCAAGATTAATCAAATGAAGAAAATTATGGAAGAGAATATGGCAGGGAGAAACAAAAACAGCGACTTTGGTTTCGATGAATTTGAAAGATTGCTTAACCCCATATCCAAGGCATCAATGTTAAAAAAGAAGGCCAGCAGTGAAACAAAGTCTTTGAAAGTGGATAATAAAAGACTTAAGCAAGAATCAGAAGAAGCTACAGAGGAAATAAAAAAGTTGCGGAAGCAAACGATGATTTGCAGGTGTTGGTCATCGGGAAAGTGAACGGTGAGTTTGTGTTATTTTATCAAAATTTGTTTGTGTGAGAGTAGGATGACACCATTGTTAACCTACTACTATTAAAATGTAAGAAAGTATGGTTGGCCCTACTAATATGCCTACAGTTGACCGCCAGTTGATTGCAATAGGCCTACACGCTTAGCGTAATGTTAATGTTTCTCATTTAATGAAAAATTAAAACTTTTTCACATTCAAAAAGGTCAAACGACTTGTGACCCTCAAGTCAATGACTTCTGCGATGAAAAGGGCACGAAGGTGGACTCGGCCACCAATAACAAATAGCCCCGCACATTAGGCGGAACTCCTTCCAAAGTACACTCGGAACTGTGAAACTGCGGATGGCTAGACTCTCCATTCTGGGACTGTGGGCGGCCCAGATCACGATGATTTTAACATTAATTTTAACATTAATATGGATGTACATCCGAGATATAGTGAAAGATTAAACGATATTGTAACTGTATCAGGCATGGCTCAAATAGTCAAAGAATGTACACGAGTTACGTCAAATAGCAATACAATGATAGATCTGGTTATAACAAATCTTGAAATTGAAAAGAGCACTCAAGTCAATGTGATATCTCAATATCAGTTATCAGACCACAAGACATTATTAGTACAAATCCCAAACCTGCATAAGAAGAAAAACTATTTTATTGGAAATAATTCTCATAGAACTAAACTTAAACGTAAACAACTTGAAGATAATGATTTTGATTTGTTAAATGAAGCACTGTACAAGAAGGAATGGAAACAGCATGTAACAGATATTAATGTGGTAGCATCTAAGTATGTTTCTAATTTTGTAGAGTGTATCGATGAAGTAGCTCCATTAAAGGATTGTGTAAATAATTCACAAATAAAAGGTAATGAGTGGTTTAATGAGAATTTAAGGCAACTTCAAAATGATAGGGATATAGTAGTTACATCAAGGCCCAGTTAACGGGGGAATTTGAAGACTGGGAAAAGTATAAAATTAATAGAAATTTATTTTTATGTAATATGAGGGTTTGTAAGAGGAAATACTATGATGACAAAATTGACGAACAGAAAAATGATTCTAAATTAATGTGGAAGACATTAAAAGGCTTGATAAGCGAAAACAGTGGAGATGGTGAGATTGAAGAGAAAGTTTTATTTGAAGATAATAACAGTTCAACTCATAGTGATACTGAAGCCGAATGTTTTAATCATTATTTTGTTGATAGTGTTGAGGAAATTGTTAATTCCATTGAAGATAGTAATGAGTCAATCAGATATGATTTGATAGAAAATCTAACTAAAGACAATGAATTTAGTGAATTTAAACCAATTACGATAAAACAGTTGCGAAATATCATAATGAAACTTAAAAACAAAAAAGGAACCGATGAAGGCATTTCTGCACAAATTCTTAAGAAATTTTTTAGAGCAAGTGGGTATCAGTTGCTTAATACTATCAATATGTCACTAGAAGAAGGAGTTGTACCAGAAGAGTGGAAAATCACCACAATTGTACCCATACCAAAGGTTTTAGGGAACAAAATTAGCAAATGAATTTAGACCAATAAATATGTTACCAATGTATGAAAAAGTTCTAGAAACAGCAGTTCACATTCAAATCAAAGATTATTTTGAAAATAATAGACTATTATTTGGAAATCAGTCTGGTTTTAGAGATCAGCATTCATGTGAAACTGCAATTCAACTTTAATTATCAAAATGGAAGAAATCTCTTGATCAAAATCACATTATTGCTGCAGTATTTGTAGATTTTAAAAGAGCATTTGAAACTATTGACAGGGGTATACTTTTGTCTAAATTGAAAGCTTATGGTTTAGCAGGTAACGTGATGGCATGGTTTAGTAGCTATTTAACAAATAGAAGACAAAAAACCAAATTTAGAAACTACGTATCGGAAGAACTAGTCAACGATTTTGGAGTACCACAAAGCTCTGTGTTAGGTCCTTGACTGTTTATCATATACATAAATGATTTGTATTTAAACATGGATTATGTATTTCTAAATGTTTTTGCAGATGACACATTAGTATCATATTCAGGTCTGAATTATAAAGAACTGTGTTATATTATTAATATTCAATTAATGCGAATGATGGAGTGGCTCAAACTCAATAAATTAAAACTTAATTAAAACTTTGTTTTTAACAAAGACTAAAGGGTATGATACTGACATCATAAAGTAGTGTATTTAACAAAGTAATGAAGGATAATGATGATGAGGAAGTGTTTTTGCATTTTAATGGTGAAAACTAGAAAATTGTCGTGAATTTAAATATCTTGGAGTTCTATTTGATATGCACTTAAAACTAACTAGTCATGTAAATTTTTAATAGCCAAAAAATTAAGAAAAAAATTGGATTTCTGTCAAGGGTTGGTTTTTTTGTCCCCCCTTTGGGGTTTTAGAAACACTTATTTACAAGACAACATAGCTCCTCATACAGAATTTGTTGACACTCCTGTGGGGTAAAAATGAGAGAGATTTGGATATATTACAAAAATTACAAACTAGAGGGATGAGAGTGATTTTGAGATGGAATCAATATAGCAGAATATCAGATATGTTGAATGTATTAAATTTCTTAACTGTTTAGACAGAGAATTGCTTAAACGGTACTCTTATTCATATTTAAAATGATTAAAGGAAATATGCCCACTTATCTAAATTGCATGATAGAATACTCCTCTAGCAACCACAATAATAATACAAGAGGAAATAATACTAACATTATTGTGGACAGAGTAAACAAATCAGCAACTCAAAAACATGTTTTTTATTCTGGGTACAGACTATAATAATTAGATTTAGTGATTAAACAGGAACAACGTTTTGCAGTTTTTTAAATTGGAATGTATTAATTTTTTAAAACTCTATTTTATCTATGAGGAACAAAAAAATTGTAATATGACTTGTATATATTTTGTAACTGTATTGAATTATCTTGTATGTATTTTGAAAATTTGTTTCAATTAGTTAGGCCTATTTAAAAAAAAAAATGAAATTGTATTGAATTGTACTATTACTATTGAAATTGCATGTAAAAATAGCTTTAAGCTAAATAAAATACTGAATTGAATTGAATAGACACCATCAGTGTCATATTCATTTATGAAGAGATTCTTGACATCATGTTTGAAGGCAGGCGTGTGCACTTACACATGGACGGTACTTTCAAAGCCATTCCGCCAATGTTTTAACTATAATCGTTTATTATCATTGTGGCAAGGGAAGAATATGTAAGTTGGTTTAATTTGGTGGTGATTATAATATAATTAATTTATATTCTTTGTAGTATATTGACACATTTTGACAAATTACGTATAAACTGGTAGCAAGGTTAAGACTAAGCTAGGCTTATGTCCTATAGTCCCGGTAACTTGGCACAAGTGGGTGGGTGAAAACCTGTTGTTAAGAAAGTTTAAATACAAAAAAATTATAGTGAGGTTGCATAACACGCTCTTGCATTGCCACCAGACCTGACTTTATTACAACGTAAATCTATTAATAAAAACTAGACTGAGCACAGTAATAAACACTAAATAAATAATAATAAATAATTATATATCTGATATAATTATATATTAGAGTCAAGATCTTTTGCACTAAATTGTTATCAAGATTTGAACACAAGAATGATGGTTGAACACAAGAATGAAGATTCGCGTTCGGTGGTTTCTTCCGCGAAAGATTGATTACTACCTGATTTGCTGTTCCTGATTTTTGGCAAACCTCATATTCGTTTGAGTGGGATCGTCTAATAAATCAGTTTTTTTCTTTTCGTCTTTTCGTCTTTTTTTTTTTTTTTTCTTTGTCTTTTTCTTTCTTTTTTCCTTTTTCCCCCCTTTTCTTTTCTTTTCTTTTCTTTTCATTCTACACCCTTTTTTATATTTGATTCGTTCATTAAATGCATATAATATATATTTTTTTTAATTTGTTACCAAAATTGTTGTGTTTAAATGCATTGTTGTTGTAATGCTACTATTTCAAATATCTACGAAAATGTAGTTTATTGTTGTTTCTGCATCTATGTAATTAGATTTATTTAGTTGTCCTCCTTTGTAAATCAGTTTTTATAACTGAATAGGATAGACGTTAAATAAATAAATAAATAAATAAATAAATAAATAAAACAACATTATCAGAAGGGCCATTATAAACTTATATCTGTTTGTAGATAGGCCAAAGCATATGTAAGTGAGATGAGGTGGGTTACGCATTGTCCGGATCTTCATTACGTATCTGCCCAACAAGTAATTCCGTCTTTCGGTGAGGGAGCCTCAGCATACCGGCTGAGGACGGCGCTTGTCCGGATGCACCCAGCGCCAGAGGGAGACCACTGTGGTGGACAGTATCGAGAAGCTTCAAGATGGAATCACGGGCCTACGAGTAGACCCAACAGGCATAGTCCATTACGGATCTAACCAGTGAACCATTTGCAAAAGACATGTCCTGTCTGCACCCCATGAAGTGTTACTAAGAACTTTAAGGATATTTAATTTCAACATACATCGTTTGCACAGTTCTGTGACGTGGTACCTCCAATTTAGTTTAGTATCAAACTCCAAGCCAAGAACGCGAACGTGTAGTTTAAATTCAAGTTGCACACCGTTTAGGCTAAGACGTAAATCTACATGCATATTCCTACTACGAAAAAGTGAATGCATTGTGTTTTATCGGCAGAAAGTTTTGTGCCGTGTGCTCGGGCCCAATCACCGTGGTTGTTCAATGCAATCTGCAGATGTCGTTCGGCAATCCGTTCTTTAAATGTTCAATCGTGAAGAAAGTTCTGTATCATGTGATGTGTGTGATGGCTCATATCTGTTATAACTAGTTCCGGTGATGGGATAATTCATGCATAATTGTATTGGCTTAATGTTGATTTTAATTTATTTCCTGTGTTTTTTTGTGTGTGTGCATTCTTATTTCCAAATAAATGTTTATATACGAATCTCATTATTTTCTCTCAAGTAAAATTATTGTTTTTTAGGTGCTGAGCAGGAATGGCACTCTGTTTCCGACAGCTTTCACCACCACCACCATTGTGAGAACTGCCCACGTTTATTCAAAAAAAAAATATCTCACATTCCAGCAGAAACACGGAGCCGCAGGAGCCGCACAAGTGCTCAAAGTGCACCAAGACATTCAAGACTAAAAGCACTCTAGTCAGTCACGTCAAATACGCCTGCAAAAAACTTGGAAAAAAAAGGGGGAAAAATGTAAAAAGTAAGAACTTTAAGGTTATTAAGGCTAATCTAGACATATAGGTGATAGTTTTATAATTCTTTCATATTTCACAAAATGATTTACTATGATGTATTTGATGATAAAAAAGTGAAATTTTATTTTTATTACCATTGTTTCGGGCTGTCCCGGAAATTTTAATCTTTAAAACTAAAATCACTGCCAAACAAAAATGGTTTGTTAGAATGATATGAAAATTTAACCACGTTTTTGTAGTTCTTATACAAGTGATATAGCACATGTGTTATTGCATTATCTTTCGTAGTTTATTTATTTTGATTTTTTTACTGTCCCGCTGAAAACGTGAATCGAGGTCGCGTGTGTTCAGCCCATCTTACATAGATTAAATTATAGAAAAATGTGGAATATTTTATATTCACCCTCTGTGTTGAACCATTAACTTTAATTTTCACCTAACAACTTGTCTGTATCACTAATAGCGGATGAGACACAGTCATTTCCCTGCCGTCATGTAAATCCCTCCGAAAATCGCGTCGTCGGCAGCCGAGCTGCCCGCGACTGAACGATGGCGTTGCGGTGGCAATCTCGGGAACTCGGACGAGCGGCCGGCGAGCTTCGTATAGCGCGCAGTTTGATTCGTGATCTCAAGTGTCAGTGATTCTAAAAGGCACATCAGTCTTGTGTTAGGCGTGTGTTCGTGTGTGTGTGTACTGTAAGATATTGCTGTGGACAAGTATTTTATAATATTGGTTAGATACAAAGTAATATATTTTACCTATTGTATTTTACCGCTATGTAGAGTTATGCGTTAGTAAAAGTAAAAATATACATAATGGGAAGGCGAGGCAACCCTCGTAATAAAGGCTTTTCAAGAAAACGAAGCAAACAATCAAAGGCAATGTCAAGTGGAGAAAAAGAAAAGCTGAAGAGAAGAAGCAAGCTGATGAGCAAGCGTCAAGGTAAGAGAGCTATAGCTAAATAAACACGGTATTTTAAATGTGTAATGCATATTATACTGTTATGTGTACAAAATGTAATGTTAATTATTTGGGATTATAGGGATGTGGTTGACCTGAGTGCACCCAATGTGTCGCCTCAAGCAGGCACTTCCGGGATTCAATCTCATGCTAAGCACACTCCGTCTCCTCAACCAAGTACTTCTGGTTCAGGAGATAAGTCAGATCCGAGTACGCTCCTCGCCACCTTCCGTTGCAAAGAGGTATTTTATTCAACTAGCCTGTATTTGGTTACATAATGTAGAATTAGAGAAAATGTAGTAACAACTAACAACACGACTTCAAAATAGCCGTGTCCCTTGACTTCTAAACAGCCGTGTGACTTTAGAACCTTAGCAACGATATGTAACGGTGCTTATGCATTAGTGCATGATAAAGTGAGGTGACAGGCAGTCCCCACAGACAACCCTGAGTACTAACTTGATGCCTACCGTACTTTTACAGTAGATTTCAACACTCAATTCGACCACGGTTCTATCCGATTCGACGAGTGTGTAAAAAAGTTAAAACCTCACGTGACTTCCATACCCAAACCTGGATTCGAACCTAGAAGCCCAACCCATAGTTTACCATACACTGCATTGAGGCTATACAATTAAATTTTATTGCTATGATGCATCAGCTGGCGTAGTCCGCGTAGATGAAGTGGAAGACGCTGGAGTTATAACGTAAACAACTCGTGAGGTCCTCCGCTTGACTAAATGGAATATGAATGTTCTGTTTCTCTCTCTAAAGTCTAAACAGTTCTCGAGCTAATTCGTAAATTACTAGTGATTTGTTTAAGACGTCTCCCACCCAACTCTGGCTCTTGACTACGGCGCAGTGTTTCGAGCGATACTTGAAATCACAGAAAAAAAACTAACGAGTCTCAAAGGACTCTCTTCGTTTTGAACTGTGTTGATCATGATACTATGAAATGCAATTCCTACCAGAACAGAATACATCATATTTACGACAAGATAAAAAATATATACCCATTTTATTTTAAAATTATCTTGTTTTCCAGCCATATCCATTATGTGCATTTATTATTATGTATTTATTATTTCGACCTCATAACTTTCGTGTCCACTATTTTTATTTTGAGCGGGTAGAGGGAGAGGACCACCCATGAGCGAAATGGGGTATCAATCTGCGCAATCGCACTTCACATTTGGCCTACTTCAGGATAGTATAATGGCAAAGTGCATAGCTTATAACGGAACTGAATGTAACCAATTACTTGCCTTATTTCAGTCACGTATCGATGTAAGGAGCTAATTTTTGTTCGAATAATAGTTGTCACTATTTCAATGAAAACCTATGAATCCCTATACTTACAGCTTAAATTTTAGATAGCCTACATTTTTTACATTCTATTTTACTTTGGTGAGAGTGTAAGTTAGTATTATATTATACATAGGAGTAGAACAGAGTATATTATCCCCACAACGGTAAGTGTAACAACGCCCGTAATTATGTCATCACATCATCGTTTTAGCGGGCCTTGACTTTATCCCAATTCATTTTATTTACATAATAGCACGCAATAATAATAACAATATCAATTAAGAAGATAATGCATATTCGACCCCTAATAAACTGCCAAGCCTTCACCACCAATTTATTCCTCATTTTAGTCCGTTGGATGTTGTTGGAGAGTTCGGTACAGACGAGGACCTTCCAGATCTAACTATCGAGTCCACGAGTACGACGGGCGAAAAACCTGTAACCGGCCGTCGCATAGTCGATATCTTTCACGTAACCAAGGAGATTTTAAAACTGGGAGAACATCCTAGGTTTTGTACGACCGGCAAGTACACCTTGGTCGGAGAAGTGAAAGTAAATGGCCTCTCTAGTACCCTGAAGTTCCACTGTGCAAACTGCAACCGCATTAGCTACGTGGACACTGATGGCGGGAAGGGCAGTGAAATTAACGACCACCTTGTTTGGGGTGCCACTTCGATAGGGAGTGGTCATTCCCAAATGCAGGAAATGCTGTCAATCCTCAACATCCCATTTATGGCAGTGCAAACTTATAAAAAAAGCGAAAGCAAAGTTTTTGAGGTAATTGACATTATAATCATCTAGTAATTTTATATGTATTTTATATTCTATTGTATTATTCTTATAAACTTTATACTATTACATTCAAAAATAAACAATAATGCTGTTTTATTATATATTTGTTTATATCATAACTTAAATTTTTTTAAATTACATTCGTTTTTAATATTTAAACAGCATTATTGTGTATTATATGAGTTTATATATTTTGAAAGATGCTCATCTGGTAGTTGTGATTTACAGACTTGGGAGTTACATCTCAATGCAAAAATGGTCGCTGCTGGGCAGGCTGAGAAAGAAATAGCTATAGCTAAAGGCAACCTTGAGGATGGAGTTCCAGTCATAAAAGTAATAGGAGATGGTGGCTGGTGCACTAGAACGTACGGTCACTCATTCGGCGCATCCGCTGGAGTGGTAAGATTTGCTTATATAACACCAATATCTGTGTTCTATAATATTGTGCATGGCCACCAATAATAATTATGTTGTCCTAAATTACTCTTTACACGTTACAGGCTTGTATAATAGGTGCTGAAACAAAACAATTGCTGTTCGTGGGAGTAAAAAACAAATATTGTTACGTTTGCTCAAGGCACGAATCCAAACCAATGAGCGAGACTCCACCTGAGCACAAGTGCTTTAAAAATTATGCAGGCCCTTCTACAGGAATGGAAACTGAGATCATCATTGAAGGTTTCAATAGAAGTGAAGAGCAGCATGGCTTGCGGTACAAGTACTACATAGGTAAGTTCCTGATTGTACTCGTATTAGAAGTAAATTTAACATAGCTATTATTATACTATAACCTTACTTCTACCGTCGAGTATTATGCTTCTACTAACCTTACTATTTGTTTGATTGCTTTTCATAGGAGACGGCGACTCAAGCGTCTATCCAAGAATAAAAAAGTCGGTCTCCTATGGTAGGAGTGTAATAAAAATTGAATGTGTCAACCATGTTGTTCGATGTTACACGGCCAAACTGCACGCGCTAAAAAAAAATATGAAGTACGATTCAACTGTACGGAAAGTACTCGGTGACAAGTTGCCACGCTTGACTACTGCCGCTCGGAGTGCTGTTCGACAAGCAGGTGAACACCAAGACGTCAGGTTGCTACAGGAGGACCTTCGTAATGGACCTCGGTAAGATGGAAATATATTTACTATTTGCATAACAGGCCATGACCGGTTGGAAGGACATTTTATTTTTGTAAAGCCTTCATATTACTGTACAAAGAAATTTAATTCTGAATGAACTATTTGATTGGGTTGGTGTAAGTGCATAACTCATTATCCATGCCTTTGAAACATATATTTTATTATTTTCAGGCATGTTTTCGGCGATCACTCACGGTGCCGGTCCTCTCAAGGCGGGCAGCCCTCCGCCCATGGCTATTGCAAGAGGATAGCTGATGACAGTGACAAGACCGAGAAGAACTTCGTCCCCATGATGGAGGAGTGCGGCATGTTCCGAGAAGTCTTGTACCACCTCGATTACGTCGTGAGCAAGGCAGAAACGCTTCGGTTCAATCAAACAAATAACCAGGCCGAACGTTTTAACAGCATGGTAGCCAAGCTTATTTCCGGCAAACGCGTCGATCACGCAAAGCGCGGTGGGTATCAAGGCCGAATCTATGGGGCCGGACTCGCTCACGGTAGTGGGCCAAGTTGGCATTTGAGCCCACTCAAGAAACTCACCGGCCGTAGCCCAGGGATTTACACTAAAAAAGAGTTCTTGAGGCGTAAAGTTCAAGGCGCTTCAGCTTCTAGACGTCGTTTGGACGCCGGTCCAACATTCAAAAAGAAAACTACAACCGGCCCTGATCGGGAATATGGCCCACTTGCTGCCCAAGAGGACCAACCAGATGACGTTCTTGAAAAAAATTGCCACGACTTTTTACAGAAACAAAAGTCTCAAGTCGATTCCATTGAAAAACAGAACGACATTCAAGAAAGAACGAAGGTAATTTTAAATTTACTCTTGGATTACAATAATAAATATATGGTTTATCGTTAATTTCTTATTGATTTATAGGGATAGTATTATGATAATTTAGAAGCATTTACACCGAGTATTCGATCCATATATCTAGAGCCACGATTATAACGTGTCGAGCCTCCTTTGGCCCAGAATCAGTAACCACAATAAGTTATTACTATGCTAATTTATAATCATATTTTTGCTTTTAGGGTCAATCTGATAGTGTGCTGTGGAGAGAACTTCGGCAAGACCGTCTTACAGCTTCTAACTTCGGCAGTGTAGGTATTAGCGCATATCTCCACGGTTGGAATAGTTGTTAACGATTGTTTGTCAATTTTTGTCTGATAATTGTGTTTTTCAAGGTAATTCAACGACGGCCAACAACATCATGCCATAAGATGGTCGAGCGGCTACTCTACAACACTTACGACTTTTCAAAAAATAAAAGTATACTCTTCGGCCGCCAGCATGAGCAAACTGCTATTTCGAGATACCAGGAAGAAACTGGAGTCAGTGTTTTGCCTTCTGGACTTTTCATTGATATTGACCATCCGTTTTTGGGAGCTTCCCCAGATGGGCTAGTTGGCGACAATGCCATAATTGAAGTTAAGACTGTACCATCAATCGGCAACAAAACAGTCGAGGAAGCTTTGAGCAGCAAAACAAGTTTTTGTCTCGAAAAGACTAAGGAGAACAATATCCAACTCAAAAGAAAGCACAAGTACTTCTACCAGGTGAGTGTGGGAAAGTGGCATAGCGTGTGTAGTGATTTGTTTTTCGTTTACCACTTTCATGTATTTCATTTTGAGGTCAGAGTGTAATAATGAAAATATGTAAACCTGATTAGTTTATTATTATTATTATTATTATTATTATTATTATTATTATTATTATTATTATTATTATACTATCTAACTCAGCTAAAACAAAGATTGTGCATATTTCTTCACCTCACAATGCCGACCATAATGCTAATATAAATATTATAACTCATTCCTTTGATTGTTTGCATGATTCTGTTCATCATATGGATGGTATTATCATAAACTGTAATTGTGTAAATAAAATAGAATCTGTTTACAGTCATGAATATTTGGGGGTGGTGATAGACCAAAATTTTAGTTGGGATGTTCATATAGAAGAAGTGAGTAGACGGCTTAGATCATGTGTTCATCAGATTTATAAACTAAAGTATGTACTTCCTTATACTCTACTACGAACCGTATACATAGCACTTGCTGAGTCAGTCATATCATATGCCCTGCTTGCATGGGGCAATGCATCATTTTCAAATTTAAAATATATTATTTCACTGCAAAATAGAATGGTTTGTTTAATATCCCCTTATAAGAAAAAATGGTACATGTATCACAACTTATGATTTATATAGATATTGTAATGTTTTACCTGTAAATGTACTGTTCACTTACAAATTATTAGTTAAATTTTATTATGATAATTCGTTTAAAACTATTGTTAGTCATAATGCAAATACTCGCGCCAGGGAGGCAGAGTATTTGAAAATACCAACTTACAACAATAAGTATGGGAAAAGAGCTTTGCAATACAGTGTACCTTTTACTTTTAATAAAATTCCCAAATATTTACGAAGTATAGATCAAATAAGTAGGGTAAAGAATGAGTTAAAAGTGTTTTTGTTATATGAAACAGACATTGCATGTAAGTGGGATGCGTAGTATTTTTAAGTTTCATTTTCAGTGTATTATTATTTGTTCAAGTTTTCTGTATGTTTTTTGGTTCTAGGTATTTTGTTGTTTTTCCCTTGTACTTATATCAATATTATAAAGTCTGGAGTCTGGGTTTTTTTTATTAATTGTCAATGTTTTTTTATCCCCACAGCTAAGCCGCTTGTGTGGCTTGTGGGACTCGTTTCCATACTGAACTAATCATGTATTTAAATATGTGCTTCCAAAAAAAAAAAAAAAAAAAAAAAAATTATTATTATTATTATTATTATTTAATAATTACATACTATACTATACTATATTATTATTATTATTATTATATTGTTATTATTATTATTATTATTATTATTATTATTAACAATATTATAGTTGAGTGAGGAAATTGTGGTTATGTGATTTTTATATTTTATGTTTTTCAGGTATTTATCAATTTTCTTCTATTCTGTTCATTCATAAATTTACTCATAATGTCAAACTTTATATAATTATCACATTGTTTCGACTCACATGTCGGTAATTTCAATTAATCAAATTTCAATTATATTAGGTTAAGTGTTCAGAAGTGAATAAATCCTTATCTTTAATAAACATAGTTCCACAGATAAGCTGCATGTGCAGTTTGTGGAAGGTCGAATGTATGAAATATGTAAGGTTATGAAAGAAATGTATCTACAATAAAAAAAAATAAAAAAAAAAAAAAAAGCGGCAGAGGAGGGGAAAAGAAGAGTAGGAAGGCCAAGAGAAAAATGGGAAAGATTAATTCAAGAAGACGTTGGAAAACGGAATGAAGTGTGGGAGCATGTGGCAAGAGTAAAGCTGTGGGAGGACAGAAGAGAGTGGAGTAAATTGGTGGAGAAGGAGTTGGATGATGTGGAAGAAACACTAAGTCTGGCAAGCTTAGTATCTACAGTTTCATGCCCTTGATAATGGTGGAAAACCACCACTCAACCCGACATAGTTGGAACTGAGTTATGATGATTATTTTAAATTATTATTATTTTTATTATTATTATTATTATTATTATTATTTTTAAATTTATTATTATTTTTATTATTATTCATTTTTTTTTGTTTAAAACTAGCCAATTCAAATAAACAAACCATACAGATTGTTGTATGTTATCGCGTAGCAGTATTGATTAGAGGTTGATTAGCCCTTTGGGTATGGATGTTATTTCCCAAAAAGTAACTATTGTTTTGGGGAGCGTAGCTGTTATTTGTTACACAGGCTAATCTTCCCACGGTGACCGAGATCGATAGGTTAAACGGGGTGATGACTTCTAGGACATGTATTAGGAAGTTTAACATGAACAGGACATGGTTTCAACAAAAAAAGGGAGCACATGTATTTAACAATTTGATAACCTAATCTTTTCCTATCAGCTGAGTGCATGCATTTACACCGCTGAACGTGAGTTCGTGTCCCCTGAGTTTACTGGCAAATTTCTGTAATGAAATCATTTAGCTTACACTATTCCATTTGGACCCTGGTAGGTCAGTAACGACGTCTCGATCCCGGACCCTGGATGACTTGTCCCTGGGCTTCTCTCTTCGCCACTTGGATCGGCTGCCCCCTCCGGTCTCGCCTGACTCCTGGCACTCCTGACTCGCTCTCTTATTGTTCTTCCTTCAGGTCTTTTTGTCCAACGCCATTGTTACCCAACGTTATTAATGCCCTTGTCGGAAAACACATTTACCTCTTCCCGGGGACAACTTGTGTGTTTGCTGGTCAGAATGTAACTCCCCGATCAGATCGCACATCGCACACCAAAAGCTTCCCCCAGACTCTTCTCGACTTTCCCCCTCCACGGGTCCAGTCTGTACGTCTCTAGGGCCTAAGTCCCTTCCCCTCAACCTCGTCACCACTACTCGGCAATCTTATGTTATTGAAAGGTCTGCATTCTTTTCTATTAAAAAAATAACTGTCATGTTCCCTTTAAAGTTATGAAATCGCCACTATGCCCATTCCGACCATGTTTTACATAACCCAAACTTATTTAAGGTGTGTAAATCACCATTGTCAAAAAAAGCAAAATCATTTTGGCAAAAAACGCCCATGTAGTCCCAGTAAAAAAGGGTAAAAAACTCCCCAAACATCTATAATCATTATAAATTTAAAATTTTAAAACCCTTTAAAAATCGAAGGGGGGAACGCGTTTACCTCCCCCTGGATCCCCACGGGTGAAATTTTTAAAAAAAAAAAAATGTCATGTCACTAAAAGATACTATGCAACACGACACATAACATCGCTTACCACGTATGCCCCAAAATAAAATTTTTTTCTTTTGGTGTCCCAAAAACACCAATTCTTTTAATCTTTTATAGTGTACTATTTGTCTTGATTTTTTTTCTAGGTAAAAAGGTAACTGGCTCGCTAAATCATATTGCACTTCATTGTGTAGGGTTTTATGCATACTTCGAAAGGGGAAATTTACCCGATGACGTATTGTGGAGACTTCATCTCCCCAAACGAAGTTTTTTATCTGCATGCTTCTAAACCCAAAATTTTAATCCGAGATTTTCCCAAGGGGGTTCAATGAGAAATGCCCGCATCTACACGCGTGTTGACCAAGAACAAAATAAAACTAGTTTAAAAAAAAAGAAGCAGGGAGAAGAAAAACAACAACGGGGGGTGGCAAAAACTAACAAAAACCAAAGAGACAAATCAAGCGGATAAACCGAAAGACAAAAGGAAAGAAAACCTCAATAACTGAAATACAGGTGAAAAAAATGTTCAAATTGGTATATTTAATTTTTAAACCGAACGCTTCATAAAAACAATCACGCGTCTGAACACGCAACGACCTTGGGCCCTTCACTCCCTTCATATAAAACAGTCCCATATTTCCTAGATCTTTATTTACAAACCACGAGGGTTTGAAGAGGTGTCTCGGAGACTTGATTAGAGGGGCCGGGGGGGGACGACGAATGATTTCCCGTCGCGTATGGCCACATTGCCAGGCAGTGATTCACTCACGTCAGTCACGTGCGAAGGAAGAATTTGAAATCAACGTATTTTATTAATCGAAACAAAACTTTAAAAAAACTAATACCAACAATAAAATACTTGCCAATGTTGAATATTGATCGATAACATTGATATTTTGGTTCATTAATTGAATGAATCCTATTGGATGAACGAAGCAATGACTTCAATTTCACCTGTTTTTTTTTCTCTTACGTAACCCCAAGAAAAATAGCTCGGGTGTTTTGTTTTAGTTTTTTTATTAGTTTTTTTTTGTCTCTTTGTTCGCGTTCTACCGGGCAAACGGCATTTGCGATCTTGATGAAAATTGGAGGGGACCTTCAAAATCTCTGAACTTAGACATGCCACGTTTTTGGATACAATCGAATAAATATTTCTCATAAATATCGTACTTTCACGATTTTTTCCGATTTTTAATGCGATATTTTCGTGATATTTGGGCCAATTCTGACCAAACGGTTTGGGCTACAACGTTCATATTTTAGATAGACATTAAGGTAGTGGTGATGTAGTACCTTTTGAAAGAAAAAATTGAAAAAGTTTGCCAGAATCCATAGAAATGAAGGTTTTAATATACGTTTTTGAGATGCATAATAATTAACAAGTAACTATAGAAACTTGAAAACAATCACCTGCGTATATGCATACATGCGTACACAAAGCAAAATTCGGGCCTCCAGATATTTTTACATTCTATTAATTGTATTACCATTACAATTAATACTACTTTTACTACTTTATAAAGAAATATTCTAATTAAACAAAAATGATTTTGTAACGGGACTACGAAAAGTAAAGAGATCCCACGCAAACTAAAAACTTACAAAAAGCTCATCCATCAACGCGACTAAAAATAGCTTTCGCGAAGCGGCCTAGTTTAGTTTCATTGTAGTCTTTGTAAAGAGTTTTATAGTGTCAATAAATTGTAGCATTGCAGTTAAATGTTTACAGTCCTAGGTACTACTGAGAGAATCTATTTTGTAATTTTATGTGTAACTTCGTGCGTATAACGTAGAGATGGTACGTGTAAACGTGTACACGTTTACCGATTATTCGTGATAATTAAACGATCTTTTTTTCTTAAAAATGCGGCAAAGTAGACTAGTCTCTAATTTCAACAGTTCCGTCTTCATCTCGGATGCGTTGATTCACGCAACTCTTACAGGCACAAGTCATTACAAACAACCATTGTTACAACGAACCGGCAGAACACTCGCCTGGCACGTTTTTGTTTATCTCTTCGTTCACGATGAATGGGACGAACATCAAGTGAAGATTGGAGAAGAATACGATTGATTGGATATTGCTTTACGGCCAGACTACAAACATTACATGTGCACCATGTAAGTCACTCAAGGACAAGGTCAAGTCTTGCTGCTATCTATATTCAACTAGACCCTGCTGTCACATTTGTTGTGTGTGGATAAAACACTCAAAGACTCGTCCCGTTCTTACATGGATCAAACCCAACAACATTTAACTGTGGTAATTTTAGCCACCGCGATATAAATGATAAATCTACTAATTCCAATGTTTTGTTTTAATTTGATATACGTGATGAAGATGCACCAATTGGCATTGAATTGGCATACATGATACTGCAATGTAATATTTGCGGATGTTATTATTCAGGCAAATAACTTTGTTCTTGTAGAGTGTGCATAGATCCGATTTCTTCACTTTTCTAAAATAGGTTGAATTGAATATTTGATACAAGAATATAAGCTACGTACAGTGGAAGACAGTGTATAATGCCTAGGAATATAATAATATGCCCACGGTTGGGTACATCCGGCCAATCAAATAGGCCTACTAGACATGATAATGAAATGATGGATGTATTTTATAAGATGAATATTATGATTAATATGATATTATTGATTTGATAGATAGATACGGGTAGATATCATATGATATGATATGGGACGTAAATATATAGTATTCTTGTATAATTATTTTGTGGGTATTTGTAAATACAGTAGTTGTAATCGTCACGATGATGACCTACAACAAGACACTTATCATCAGTCATCGATTTGAATAGCACAATTTCAATAATATAGCCGCAAACTAAAAGTAATCATAATAAATAATCGATATTGGGTTTGTAATCAGTTGTCAAATGTGTGTACATCTTTCTTCCAAAAAGTTCCCAACTCCCAAGGTAAAAGGTTGTAAGTTGTAAGTTATTATACATCTCTGATGTTTTCGTGGTTTCTCAAATACTATTTTCTATACTGTCGACTGGCATTCAAACGCGAACATAGCTTCACAGCTTAAAAAACAAACAGCATTATTCTGTGCATGACACAAAACGATTATTAATCAATTGTATATCAATATCATATGAATATCAATAGGTCTAAGTTTAAAAAATACTGCCAAATGCAATTAATCTCATCTTTGGTTGAAAGACAAAGATGATCAATGTTTTGATCAGTAGAATCGTTGTCTAAGAGAGCGAGTGTGTAATCTCTGCCTCCCTCGCGTCCACGGCCTCCGCACCGTGCCGGCCGGCCTGACCTTGAGTCTCAGATGCAGCGACGAGACGAACATTTAGACATTGAAAATACGTGCGAAGCGATGTTTTCGGTTTCGCAGTCAGTCGGGAAAACGGTGAACTTTTAGAGGCCAATTCACCGGTAATGGAGCACTTCGCGGGCTAGGGGGGAGCGCTAGCGCTAAAACAAGTGGCGGCGCGGGATCTACAATAGCCTTAAATTTCAACATACATCGTTTGCGCAGTTCAGAGACGTGGTATCTCCAATGTAATTTAACATCACTCCAAGCCAAGAACGCGAACATATGGTTTAAATTCTAGTTTTTCTAGGGACACACTTCAGATCGAAGAATATGCAGGAGCAGACGTATTAACAATATGCAGGGTAGCAATTACTCAGGAGCTGGATCGAGTTGGTTCTTTCAGTGACTGCTTTCCTTACAACCTCTTCGCGTCGAGAAGAACGCCTTGAAGAGATTCAAGGTGTTACATTGTCTTTAATTTCGCAAAGCTTATTATTTTGCATGATGAGCCATTCTTTTTTTTTTTTATGGATGACATAATAGTTTGTGCAATTGGCTGTGTCCGGCGAAATCGATGCAGTCAAGGCGTAGTCTACGTTTATAAATCTCGGTGTTACTAAAATTAAGCATTTACAAGTGTTCAACTTTGAATTGGACACGCCAGGGTTATTAAATATGGTTCAAGCCCAACTCTTAAAAAGCCCAGTTGTTGACAAATGCCAGCCAGTCGCGATATCGCAATCTCCACACATGTCGCCACAATCGTTTCCATCAACACATTTGAACCCCGGGGCTTTGACATCTTACAGCCCTTTACACACTCCCAAGTCCATCTCACTCATCAATTTCTACAAAATGGTGGAAGTCTTCCCGCCATTGTTGAAGGAGAAACTTCTAACAAAACAACGTGTCACATGCTTAAGGCTGTCTGCAACCTAGTTGGACGGCCAATAAAAGCTTGGGTATAGGTTTTTTGAAGAGTTTTGATCCCATTTAATTCGTGGATAGCTCATTTCATGAAAAGGGTTGTCATAATTCTGAGGAAGTTTTTAACGAAAATAGCTAACCGTAATAGGGAAAAGAAACTGGATAAAAGGAAAAATGGGAAAGTGGATGAAGATGATGTTAATGATGCTGGGAATGACGTAAATCGGAAACGTAAATGTACAAAAAAAGATAAATATAGTTGCATGAACTTCCTCCCAACATCACCACTCATTGGAGAAACGTGGGAATCCCA
This sequence comes from Sweltsa coloradensis, assembly GCA_024449915.1. NCBI lineage: Eukaryota > Metazoa > Arthropoda > Insecta > Plecoptera > Chloroperlidae > Sweltsa > Sweltsa coloradensis. The sequence continues at coordinate 50,629 of JAMZAV010008809.1, read as the reverse complement.
AGAAGAAAAGAAGGCCGCAATGCACATGAAGCAAATGAACTCCAAGATGTGCTAGATAAAGATAATTGGTCCCTACTATTCAGTAATTTAAACCAGTTTTATAAACTAAACGTCATCTCTATACAACATAAAAACAGCACAGAAACCAGCACCACTATAGTGTGTCAAGCCTCTAATCTCGCACCAAACAGAAGCAAGCACCGAACAAACATAAACTGCACAACCTGTGCGGACGGAATAGACGCAGAACAACACTGAGATCACAAACACTTGACTGAGTAGCAACAAAACCTTTCAGTCTGAACGGAACAGACAATCTCTTAAAGATAACAGACGTGTAACTGAACACGTTCAGCAGAAACAGAAGCCAACGCCACGTGCTGTGGAGTCCGAACAAGAGCGGAACTAAGTTATTAGTATTAGTTTTAGGCCGCTTTAAGAGCAAAGATTATTCGCGCCTCCAAGATATTTGTTTATTATGCTGAAGAGTTAACAACAATATAAAGAGCGGAAAAAAGTATAGCACATAAACCGCGTCTAAGCCCTTATCTCACATTGAACAGAACTCCGCACTTTCTGAACATCAACTCCTCTGGCTGCACGGACGGAGCACAAGTCTGAGATGACGAGCGCTTCTCTGACAAGCAGGGCAGAATAAAGAGATAACTAAACCATCCAGTCTGAACAGATTAGACAACCTCCTGAAGATAACACACATTAAACAGAATGCTGAATGAGAACGAGGACACAGCAAAGACTTGAAAAAGCAACACATACAGTAGAAACAGAAGCTAACCCTGAGTACTGTGGAGGCCCAATGAGACCAGAGCGAAGAGCGCGGACAAAACACGTCCGCCTGGGACAAGAACAACACGACGCAAAGCCAGGCTCGAGAGCAGAGAGCAGACAGCAGAGAGCCTGGCTCTCTGCTGTCCCGAGTGCGTGCAAGAAGTCGTCAAAAGGTGCGGGGCGGCGAGGTCATATCGAAGCTGCACGCAAGGTGCATTGACGTTTTGCAAATCATGTTGAACGTAAATGTACAAAAAAAGATAAATATAGTTGCATGAACTTCCTCCCAACATCACTACTCATTGGAGAAACGTGGGCATCCCAAGAAGAAAAGAAGGCCGCAATGCACATGAAGCAAATGAACTCCAAGATGTGCTAGATAAAGATAATAGGTCCCTACTATTCAGTAATTTAAACCAGTTTTAAAAACTAAACGTCATGATGAGTAAAGCATCTGTATTACTGCAGCATAATAATCCAGAAAAAAAATAACATTGGATTGCTGACAGACTTCACTGATGGTAAAGTATTCAAAAACAACCAGTTATTTCAAAAAAATCCTGAAGTATTTCGTATTATATCATACGAAGATAGTTTTGAAGTTATAAACCCTGGTTTGGCAAAAAATAAACCCTGGTTTGGCAAAAAATAAACACAAAATGCTTGCAATCTACTTAAGTCTAGGCAATTTGCATACCCACTCAAAGTCGCAAATCGACACCATTCAACTGGTAGCACCATGCAAAGAGAAAGATTTTAATCTTTTTGCCAAGGATAATAACTCATTTATGTTGATATTTTATCATTGATCTAAGCAAACTTAAGGCTTATGAAGGATACCAAAATGTTTCGGCCCCCAGGACAATCAACATGTATGACGAATCTATTCGTCGGTTAGCCACATATGATTGTCAAATTGACCTTGGACTCAAGCATGACTCCATATTCAACGAACTAGAGTATTTTCATGTGTGTGCTCCAGGTCTACCACTATGCCTAGGTCATTATTCATTGGAAGGAGTCGTGCAGTATGCTTTGGCGTTATGTATTAAATATTTTTAACATTTAAGAAATGGTTCACCTATGACCAATTGAACAAAAATAATTATAAATGAAATTAAATAAATTCTTTTCAGATGCCATTATTCAAAGTGTGCCTGATGAAATGCCATTATTCAAAGTGTGCCTGATGGAAAGAAGTCGCATTGTACTGATTCGGGCGGAGCACTTAAAAGGTACTCATTAGTTAGAACGCTAAGTCTATCGGACCGATAGTTTTTTGTACACGAAGCTTCAAATTAGCGGCGTCAGCGGCCTACCGCCAAAGATAAGTAATTGCTCTTGTCTGGGACATATTCTTAGGTTTCAAAACTAAAGTGATGCAAATTTCATAAAAGAAAGAAAAAACAGGGTGGAAGCCTCGACCTCAAAACAAACAGCAAGAACTGGCCCTCAACCCCCACAACAGCAAACAATTGCCAAGGCTTTTCAAAACCAAACTAAGATTGCACATGAGTCATGTGCCATCTTAGGATGGTCATGTGACATGATCATCCTGTGGCTAAGAAAATCATAAGGTGAGTTGATCTAAGCTTTAAGCTTAAACCAAGATCATGTTGATTAATGCATTTTTGTTTGTATTTCAGGAAAATTGCAGAATGGATATGCACGGATTTGCAACCCTCTTCCGTTGTCGAAGAACGTGGTTTTGTGCAATTGATGCATGAAGCTCGACCCGATTAAGCAATTCCGTCCAGGACCACATTTTCCCAATACGCAATTCCACAATTGTACAAAGATGCGCTAGAATCGATACAACTAAGGTTGACTGAATGTGCAGAGAAAATACAATAAATGTCCTTTACTTCAGATGTTTGGACATCGAGGGCACAAAGTCATACATCTCACTTACATATGCCACTTTATGGATGAGAGCTAACAAATTATCAGCTTCTGTCTGGGAAACTCTCATTTCCCCGGAGCACATACATCTGAAGCTAACTTCAATAAAATCACTGAGTTTGGATTGGATTGGATATTGCTTAACGTCTCATATTTATGCAACTTGGCTAATCGAGACGAAGGGAGGGACGTAAGGGATGACGCGGGGGGACAAGGGGGGGACAGGCCTGTGCTGGTCAGAACCAGCCACAAGCATATAGGGAGGGCAGAGGTTCCCCCACGTCGTGGTCGTCTCCGTCTGTGTCATCCGTCCGTGTTGTCACTGCCGTCGCCATGGGGGAGGTAGTCGAAGGGAAGGGGAAAGTTCCCCGACGACGACCCAGAGCTCGCCATTAGTTTCAGGGAGAACAACTCCCCTAATCACGGGCCAAACCACGAGAAGGTTGCGAGTTGGAATTTGATGGCCCTTTAAGGCAGAAGTGGTAATAGCGTTATCATTTGTATACCGGTTAGCATTTGGAAATGAGTTCGAAGACGGAGCTCTGATCATGAAGTAAGCAAACACGACGATGCGAGGACATTTCAGTCAAGACTTGTACAAACAACACTTTCAGCAGCAACAGAAGCAATAGCTACTTGTACTGCAAAGGCCTAACAAGAACAGAGCGAAGACAAAACACGTCCCCCTGCGACAAGAACTACACAGACGACAGACCGACTGCGAGGCGAGGCTGCCGCTGCGCTATGAAGTGAACTATATATTAGCCCGTGTACAGTCCACGAAATATGGTGAGAGCTGGCGGAAAATCTTTAATTTTAAAACCATTTGTATTGCTAAGTGTTTCACAAGTTGTATACTTGTCAGGTAGCTACAGGAATACCCGCAGTGATTGACGATACATTTTACTTTAAAACCCATTCTAGGAGATGGATTTTTTGATTGGATACGTCTCATATTTATGCAACTTGGCTAATCGAGACGCAGGGAGGGACGTAAGGGCCGACGCGGGGGGACAAGGGTGGACAGGCCTGTGCTGGTCAGAACCTGCCACAACTATGGGAGGGCAGGGTTCCCCACGTCTGATCGTCTCGTCTGTGTCATCATCCGTCCTTGTTGTCATTGTCGTCGCCGTCGGGGAGTAGTCAAGAAGGGAGTTTTTATCTTTTGGCCAAACATTGAGTTAGGCAGAATGGCAATCATTTCTAACATGGTTTTTGATTTTCTTCCGTTCTTTCTCTCTCATGCAAAGGTTGGATCCTTTTATGTTCGGAACACGTGAGGAGATTTGTGTGTTAATTGAATTTGAGCTCGCGAGTATTGTCAGCGCTGATCTCGCAGACAGTGAGAAAGTGCCAGCTACAGTTTGTTGTGACTATTGACGCCAATTGCTTGCTTTAGAAGAAGAATGCACAAACTGCACTAGTTGACATATTTCTCATTTGTGTCGCATTCTGTCAGTCTCGGTCCAGCAGTCGCTGTGGTCATGCAGGTGTTAAGACTGTCATCGCTGGATTGGTGCGTTTATAGTTACATAGTGTAGTGTTAGTGTTTAATGAAACGCAATAGTCTTAAGGTTTTTAGAGGTAATTAATATGGAAAGTAACGATCGTGTTGCTGTGGCACTTTTAATTTTAGTTTCATATTTAAGTTAGAACTAGAAAAAGCAAACAAATTATAACGTTGTGTGGATAACTTAATTATTATTATTTAACTAATAAACATGTTCTAGAATCAAGATGCAAATTTGTGACTATAAGTGCGTGTTTTGTTTAAGTCTATGTCTATGAACAGTGTTTTATTTCCACGTTTATTATAATCTATAGCTAGTTTTATTGAATAATACCGTCATGTTTCGACCCTGGGATATAGGTCACAGGCCCACTCGTCCTCAACACCCCATACACCTAACGCAAACTCATCATTTGTTAAGGACAGTGGTAATGAAAGCGATATAGATGATTGATGTATATGTGGAAGACACAAAGTTTTACTACACCATATCTCCTAAAACCCGGTAAGAACTCCACCCACAGATGAAATGACTGGAAGTACACCGAAACGTACGCCCGGAAGAAGATATTCTAACAAGACACTGACAAAACGCAAACAGCAAATGGTGCTTAATTTACTGAACAATTTCAATGCCAAGGGAGAACGAACGTTTCTTCTTAAAACGTCCAAATAGACCAATAGGTGCTCAGGAAGCGACCCTTCCCCCCCCCATCCCCCTCGAACTAATTTTTACTGTAGCAGTTTTGTTCAGAAAAAAATCACGATTAATAATCCACCTGTTTGCCACTTGGCAGCTGGGGCGTTTGACCTCAGGGGTGACCAAAGTCGAAAGTTGCGAAACTTTGACCTGTTATAACGGTCAAAGTTTTTGATAAAACTGCAAAATTCTTTTAATTATCATTGAACACATTATTTTTGATTTTTTAAAACAAAAGCGATTTCGATTTTTGTAAAGGGGTGCCCAAAATTAATAATAATCGATTTTACTGTTTTATTTTATTTATTTTATTTTATTATTTATTGTTTTAACACATTGATGTGTTATAGGTTGCTAAAAGGGGGCATAGCCCCTTCACATTTAGTGTCTAGCAACCTACTCAATACTTATACTAATACATTGCAATTAAATTAATTTAAAAATACATTATACAATTATAGAAAACAATGTGTGTGTAGACATGTAAAAAGTGAGGGTGATAAAATTATGACAAACATGAATGGTATTGTGAATAGAATAAAATTATCAGGATACACCAGAAAAGAAATTTTTTAGTGCAGATTTGAAATGGCTCGAGTGTGTAGTTCACGGATGTCCACCGGCAAATCATTCCATAATCTGCAACTCCGGTAGAAATATCCTTGTTGATAGGACGAAGTTCTTGCCTGGGGAGGTTTCATGGTGACACCACGTCCGTACTCTCTTCCACGATTGCAGATTTGAATCCTGTGAAATGGGTTGAGGTCAGTTGTACCATGAAGCATTCCCCAAAGAAATTGAAGATCTGTCGTTTTTCTATACTCTTCTAAAGTTGGGATTTTCAAAGTTTTTCTTCTTGCTGTGGCACTTGAATTTTGGTGACTTGACATTTTTGCAATTAATCTAGTAGCTCTACTCTGCACACGCTCTAATTTGATTTTGTTGGTTTCTGAAGTTGGATTCCAAGCAGGACAAGCATACGTTAGTTGTGGTCTTACTAGTGCAAGATACACTGTTCTCTTTACATTGACTTGGGCATTTGCCAGATTTCGAGCAATAAAATATAACTGTCGAACGGCCTTTGCACGAATGAAATCTGTGTTTTTGTTCCACTTAAGATCTTTGATATAATGATGCCGAGTAATTTAACATGATCCTTTGATTCAATTATTGAACCGTTAATGATATAATTAAATCTAAATGGTGTTCTTGATCTAGTGAAGCAAATTTTTACACTCTTTTGTGGATTTAGTTTCATTTCGTTCTCACGACACCAAGTATTTACGTTGTTCAAATCGGATTGCAAAATATCAATATCATTTTTCGAGAAAATCTTTCTGTACAATGTGCAATCATCCGCATACTGACTCATATCTGAGGTGATACATTCGGGTAAATCCATCATAAATAAATTGAATAAAATAGGGCCAAGAACAGATCCTTGAGGCACTCCTGATGTTACATCAATGAAGGACGATTCACCTCCTTGAAATACTACTCTTGAGACCGACGTATTAGGAAGTCTTTTAGCCACTTATGTACGGGTCCAGTAATACCGTACTTTGAAAGTTTGTTGAGGAGAATTGAGTGTGAGATTTGATCAAACGCCTTTGACCAATCTAATAGTATTGCATCTACCTGTTTGCATTTGGAATCCTCTAGAGCATACTGCCAGTCGTCTAAAACCTTTGTCAGTAATGTAGCACAAGATCTTCCCGGAATGAAACCATGTTGATTTTTATTAAGAATATTTGATGTCTTGATATACTGAATTATTTCCTTTGATATTATGCGCTCCATGGTTTAACATATAATAGATGTCAATGAAATTGGACGGTAATTCATAATTACTTCTTTTTTCCCCGATTTAAATATTGGAATAACGTTCGCTACACGCCAGTCGCTTGGCAGTGATCCATTACTCATCGAAAGATTGTACAATGCACTCAGTGATGGAGCTACTGATATAGCACAATATTTTAGTATGCGAGCAGGTATTTCATCTGGTCCGGTAGCAGCGTCGACTCTTAGCTTCGATAAACATTGAAATACATCATATGTTGTAAATCTAATATTTGGCATTGAATTTATTTTCTGTTGATTTAGTGGACAAGGATGACTTTTGTTGGAAGGAATGGAAAAGTTTTGTTGGAAGTTCTGATTAAAAGCTTCTGCTAATTTCCCTGGGTCAGACTCAGGAATACCATTTACAAGAAAAATGTTGAGGTGATAAAGACCCACTTTTTGAATGTATGTATCTCCAAATTTTCTTACTATTAGTATTTGTCAAATCCCACAAATATTGGCTATGAGCATTACGTATCTCAGTTTAACTTTTTTTTCTGAATTTTGTTATATTTGCCAATCCTGTTCATCTTGAGATTTCTTCCAGCGTTTGTATAATCTGTTCCTCATTTTTAGTGATTTAACTATAATACACTTTAACATTAAAGGGATTGGACATATAATCCGCATTAAAGCTTTTTTTTATACATAAAGAGAAAGAACCACTATATTTAAAAAATAAATTATGCAAAAACAATTCAAGGGCTGCCCAAAAATTTGCTGTGTTTTATAAATTGTTTAATATACAACATTTTTTTAAATGCTAAAATGTGTATGTTACAAAAATCAGTTAACCTGTCTAAGAATACGTATTGTATGTGGGCCTAGCAAAGAATTATAATTTTTATCATTATCGGGATTATCCAAAATTTTGGGAATTTAAATTACAGCAATTTGAGAGAAATAATTTAATAAAAATAGGGCAAAATCAAGTATTAGTTGGCCCAGTCATCACCGAATTATATTCAAACCTAAACAATAGAATGATGTGCTGTTTTAATACAGGGTTGTCCAAATAGTGTGTTGTGTTTTGTAAAGAATTGTTTGAATAAGGTCAAACTCGATCATAATATCCGTCAGGTGCAAAGGAAGCGACCCCCCGGGGGCCCCCCCCGAACTAATTTTTACTTAGCAGTTTTGTTCACAAAAAAATCACGATTAAAAATCCACCATTTGCCATTTGGCAGCTGGGGCGTTTGTTCTCCGGGGGTATTCAAAGTCGCTTAATGTTGTTTTTAATATTGCCTTTATTTCTCTTCGCTCTTGTAAAATTTTCAAATATCTTTCAAAATACAATAACTAATATTATTCTCACATTTCTTCCCGGGTCCCGAAACCTGTATCTAAAATTTTTTTTTCTCATATGTTAGAAAACACACAGCCAAAAGTATAAAAGCATGGAATATATTGATTCTTTATGTATGGAATCAATGTGTATGTACTTCTGACAATAATAAATCATACTAATGATCCTTCAGAAGTGCTTATACCGACTACATTGAATTACACATGTACATACATACATACATACATACATACAGATATGTACAGTTATCACGGACTCACTGTATAGTTATAATAATTATACACCCAATGTTCGTGTATTCAACTAATCTTTAATTTAGAACAGCTAATCTCTTTCTCATCTCATCAACATACATAAAAAACATAATACACCCTACAGACTTGGCAGGATATTAGTATCACCCTTCACAGCTACTTGTGATGACCACAGATAACCCCCAGGAGTTTGTGATGAAGGTGAAGCCATAAATACTGATTAGAGCTGCATGTAAGCCTAGCTAGATGCTATGATCTTAATTTTTACTGTTTGTATTTTATTGTACAAATTTGAAATAAATAAATAGAGAAGGTTTTTCCATTAGCCGAGTTGTGATACTAATCAGCTATACACAATGCACAATAGGGCTTATATGCAGCATATACAGCAGTCATAGCCAAGCTGTGTGCATTATCTGAAACAAAAATGACTAGGTAAAACTGTATTCGTATCTACAATTTGACACCGCTAGTGCGTTTTGTATATCTAAATTATGGCAATGAGGGGACTTCTTCTCGGTGATTTATCAAGATGTTTATCTTGTTCGTATTACGAGAATTGTATTTGGGATGTCCTAATGACAATGATGCATATCAGCGACCATAAGTAAATCAAGGTGTCTAGTTTTATTGACTACAAACCCATCCTTGATTTGCTTTTTGTTCGAGGGTGTACGTGATCAAGAGGATAAGAAAGAGTACTTACTTTTAAATATAAACCTTTGCAAAAATTTCCGAATATGGTTTTTCTGCCGTATAGTAGGCCTACAGACTTTCTGCTTCCCCTCTATTTTGACTAGTTTCCCTGGCCCACTATAAACAGGGGTTTAATGTGAAATAAAAGATACAATTCTAAAAAAAATTTATGCGTCCCTATATAGCTTTAAAAGTATACTCAAATGTACATCTGGAAAGAAAGCCCCAAGCTGCATATTCTTACTGGAGATTTTGGACAACCTTGTGAATAATAACAGAAATACACTGCAATGAAATGATAGAAAAACATTTTCAACCCTGCAACGGGCGTGCATGCGGTTTGGAGTTCAAACTTTAAATAAGTATGAATAATTATTGTTGATCAACTTGCACACACGAAATATTCAATCATTTAGTATAATTGTAACTTCCTTACACGATACTCCTAGAATAAAGACGTCCCAGTTACCAAATGACAAATATGCATTCGTGGAAAAAGCATATAGTTTCAGCTATAAGAGCATAGCTCTTTTTTAATTTCGAGGGTATGATTTACGTACAGATGTAAGAAGGCTGCTACAAGTTGCAATAACATCATGTTTCTTTTTGGTCAACCCTGTATATACCATAAACAAATCCGTAATTGTTGTTTTAGGGTTGTACATCGTGCACGATATTAGGTTGAGCAAACAAATTATGAAATGCAGATAAACTTTACCTAGGAAAAATATATAAACATATGTTTGCATATGAGATATTGGACACCCCTATCGTCTAAACGCCCCAGATGTTAACTGACAAACATGCATGCATGAGAAGAACATAGTTTCAGCTGTGAGAAAACACACACTGTTATTAGTTCGAGGGGGTTATTAGATCCCAAGAGCAAAGCAAGCAGTCAAATCCATTATTCACAAATGTTTGACGTGTTTCAAGCTCAAGGCATCAACTACTCAGCAACTGATGGGGCAGTTGCCATCAGCTCGGGTACAGCCTTGCAGACCATTTCTGAACACTGGCACAGATTTTGCTGGCCCATTCCACATCAAACATGGATCGATACGTAGCAAGACAACAGTCAAATATTACGTAGCCGTATTCGTTTGCATGGCCACTAAGGCAATTCATCTAGAATTAGTAACAGGTCTTATCTCAGAAGCTTTCATTGCTGCACTCAAGCGGTTTACAGCAAGACGAGGTAAATGCCTTAATTTATTCTCCGACAATGCCACCAACTTTGTGGGAGCCAACAGAGAATTAAAGGAACTTGCGGACTTGTTTCGTTCCGAGTAGCACCAGAACAAGATGACTGTCTATGCGGCTGGCGAGCACCTTTAATGGCACTTCACTCCGCCACATGCTCCACACTTCGGCGGTTTGTGGGAGGCAAGTGTCAAGTCCATGAAGTATCATTTGAAACAAGTTGCAGGGAATGCGGTGCTCACTAGTGAGGAGTTCACAACTCAACGCAGGTTGAAGCATGTCTCAATTCAAATTGTTATGATCTGCCAAACCTTTGACCCCCAGTTTGCGATTGCAGTTCTGGGGGCAAAGAGGCAAACAAATATTCCCTCTAGCTGGTGACCACAAGGCTAGCCCCTTGTGGGGTAGAGCCCCGCTAGCCCCTCAGAAGAAACGCTCATCTAACAAAAGATAAACTATAAAACATAAATACAACTGGAAGTCTGAAGTGATGCCTCGTCCAATGCCCACATATCGAGGGTGAAAAGCCAGAACCTTGTATCTTCCAAATTTGACCAAAATGAGTGTGTGGTACCGTCGGATTCGTGATTTTTTTGTCGATTTTTGTGGCAGAACCTTGTATCTGTGAGCCCTCTATTTGAGCTAAAAATTCACTGTGCCGCTACCTTGTATCAGTTTGTGAGACTAAACTGCAGGCAGAACCTTGTATCTTCCTGTTTTGGCCAACAGAGTGCATAGCTTGTCTGAATGACTGACATTGACAGCTGCTTAGCTCAAGATTGGCGCTTGTTTATTGTTTATGCATTACAAGTTTGCTTCTGATTCTGACTTATTCAGCTACATGCATAATATCTGGTAAGTTAATCCATATTATCAATTATTGTTTTATATTATGACAAATTGTAATTATTTGCGTGTAACTAGGCCCTAGCCAAGATCCTCTTGCCCTGGATAATTTTAGTTTTGTGTTGACATTTTAGAGATAGCCAAGGACCCTAAGATACAGTAGGCCTACCTACTATGGACTACCATGATTTGGAGGATGGAAATCATTCTGACAATATGTACAGTGATGACGAGATAATGGACCTAGCTGGAGTAAGAGATACTAGGCCTAGGCCTATATCTACAATGAAAAGTAAGTAGGCATGTCGTAGACACTAGGATGAAATTTAGGCCTACCCTAGGCCATAGGCTAGCTAGGCTTCATTAGGAGGGCCAGACCCTGAAGTGATGCCTCGTCCAATGCCCACATATCGAGGGTGAAAAGCCAGAACCTTGTATCTTCCAAATTTGACCAAAATGAGTGTGTGGTACCGTCGGATTCGTGATTTTTTTGACGATTTTTGTGGCAGAACCTTGTATCTGTGAGCCCTCTATTTGAGCTAAAAATTCACTGTGCCGCTACCTTGTATCAGTTTGTGAGACTAAACTGCAGGCAGAACCTTGTATCTTCCTGTTTTGGCCAACAGAGTGCATAGCTTGTCTGAATGACTGACATTGACAGCTGCTTAGCTCAAGATTGGCGCTTGTTTATTGTTTATGCATTACAAGTTTGCTTCTGATTCTGACTTATTCAGCTACATGCATAATATCTGGTAAGTTAATCCATATTATCAATTATTGTTTTATATTATGACAAATTGTAATTATTTGCGTGTAACTAGGCCCTAGCCAAGATCCTCTTGCCCTGGATAATTTTAGTTTTGTGTTGACATTTTAGAGATAGCCAAGGACCCTAAGATACAGTAGGCCTACCTACTATGGACTACCATGATTTGGAGGATGGAAATCATTCTGACAATATGTACAGTGATGACGAGATAATGGACCTAGCTGGAGTAAGAGATACTAGGCCTGGGCCTATATCTACAATGAAAAGTAAGTAGGCATGTCGTAGACACTAGGATGAAATTTAGGCCTACCCTAGGCCATAGGCCTAGCTAGGCTTTCATTAGGAGGGCCAGACCCTGAAGTGATGCCTCGTCCAATGCCCACATAATATGCAATTTGGGTGGCCAAGATGTTGGCAAAGATGGCTGCGAAGTGACCAGTGAAGGACCCCCGGTTCATCTTTAATCGCCTCTGAGTGTAAACTATTATGTTGAACATTAGGATGGCTGCAAAGCTCTCTCGGTTCTCTATCGGTTCACCTGAGGTGTTCCATTGGAAGAATGGTCTATTGGCTTACCCAAGGATGGGCCCCTCGGAAAGCCAAACTGACAAACAAAGAACAAGTCAAATCTCCATGGACATACCCGAGGCTAGGCCCCTCGGGACGCCCAACTCAACAAATATAATGCAAGAAACATGAAGAACATAAAGCTCCTCGAGCTGGTAACCACAAAGCTGCCGGGGAGAGCTCCGCTGGCAGCCCCAGCCCGGCGGTGCGCAGAAGGACCGCTCATCTACCATAAAGATAAAATACAAAAGATAAACAACGAATACATATGACTGGGAGTCTGCAGGGATGCTTCTCTCAAGCCAATGTTTGCAACGTGGGTGGCCGACTTGTTGCTACCGACCCATATGCTTGTTTTAAATAAAGAGATGGATATACAAACATCTATTTTCTAGGGGGGTGGGGAGGTCTTGACCTTATTTCATCATATCATTTTCATTTTATATCATATTTTCGGGCTCTGAATCACAGGATCCTGCAATGGATGGCTGATGCAGAAGAGACCAATGAAGCCCTGCGTGCGGCATACTTTAGAAGCGTGCAAGAACGAGAGGCCATAGAATCGAGAGGGGTGCAGTGGTGGCTTAGGAGTGTTGAAGAAGGAGAGGCTCCCGAATCGAGAGGGCCATTGTGGTGGATACGGGTATCAGAATTAATGAGCCTTAATTCCGCATGGCGAAGAGATGTAGGAGCTCGAGAGCTGAGAGATGTATTGAGAGTTTTGCAGGGGCAATAGGAAAGTTTGGAAGATTGAGAGATATGATTGCGTGTCGGAGGATCTCTCTCTCTCTCTCCCTCGTACTTTTGTGTGAATGTGTGTGTTTCACCTGTCAATGTGTCCAGTGCATGGATCACGCCAGGCAGACAGTTTTGTTACTGGCCAACATGTTATAAAGATGATGAGTCTCGAATGAAAGCAGTTTTTTAAGCACTGCCCTCCAAATAAGCCTAATGAGTGAAGTCCCAATAACCTGGAGATAACGATAAATAACAGAGATAACGCAGTCAAGAGAATCTTGCACCTGCCCGCCCGCTTCCACACCTAACGGCCTAATCTATTCAAGGGTAAAAGACGGGGGAACTGGCTAGGATGGTAGAGCCGCCTAAGAGGCATAGGGGACATCTATGCCGACAATGACGAGAAGGGTCACACCTTCTTTGATCAATCGAGATATTCCTGCAGGCCGAGCGCTCGCCACAATAAATAAGCTAATAATTAAGGTAGACGTGTCCTGCCCCCGTCCGCATGCGGGCTAATATGACGCCAACCCGACCGAGTAACTTTGAACCATTCTCGTAAAAACGCACCGACATCGCGTGTTGCAGATGCGGGCCACTGCCAGACATGGCTGAGTGTCTGAGCCACGTCCTTGGAAATTGCACGTTCACTAAGAGGCGAACAATGGCCAGACATTACCATGCTAGAGACCAGGTACACAGAAGGTCATGTCAAGGAAGCAGACTATGATCGGCTTCAAAGAGCAGAGCTGGGCCGACGGCGATGTTCTTTTGAGGCCTGACTTAGTGTTCCTCACTGACAGTGTTGTGACTAGGTAATTTATTTTTTATCTAGATAAAGATAAAGATAATTCTCCAGAAAGTTATCTAGATAAGATTAAAGATTAAGTGTAGAAAAGTATCTAGATAAAAGATAATAGATAAAAATAATTATCTAGATAAATTTGTTTAGATAAAATATAAAAATGATTGAGATTGATGTGTTTTTATTTATTTGTGATTTTTCCAACAACAGTTTTCTTGTCTATCGTACTTGTCAAGTTGACATTTCCCGGGAAGACACATTACAACTAGGCCTAGTAGAAATATTTTTCTTTTAAAAAAGTGATTGTATTATTACGTTAAGCAAGGGGGGACAAGGGGTGGACACGCCTGTGCTGGTCAAAACTAGCCACAAGCGTATGGGGAGGGCAGAGGTTCCCCCACGTCGTGGTCGTCTCCGTCTGTGTCATCCGTCCGTGTTGTCATTGTCGTCGCCGTCGGGGAGGTAGTCAAAGGGAAGGGAAAAGTTCTCCGACGACGACCCAGAGCTCGCCATTAGTTTCAGGGAGAGGAACTCCCCTTATCACGGGCCAAACCACGAGAAGGTATATCAAATACTTTTCTATCCACGGAGAAAATATCAAAACCAAACTTGCGATCCATACAGATCCCGACACAGGCGACTCGATTGGATTGGATATTGCTTAACGTCTCATATTTATGCAACTTGGCTAATTGAGCGAGCGTAGCGAGCGTCTCCACTTGACTCTTATGTCTGTTTTTTTTTTTTGTTTTTTTTTCTGTTACTGCTTCGGTACAGGTCGCACCGTTTCTCCGATCGACCTGAAATTTTGCACACATGTACATACCACCTAGGCGGGTTGCTGTATAGTTTTTGAACAAAATCCGATCGTTGGTTATAAAAAAAAAAAAAAAAAAAAAAAATGTTCCGATCGTTATGAAATTTTGCAGGGTCAATAAGTACAACATTCTCTTCTATTTTCCAAATTTTCAGCTAAATCGGTCAAGACCTTAAAGACTTATTGGTAATCATAATTCGAAAAATGATGTTAAAAAATGAAGGAGGCAGTGAAGATACAAAGATACACTTTAGAAGGCATGACGTGAATTAGTACAATGCAAAGATCTTGGAAAAGTATAAAGTGTACAATGTCAATTATCCAGTTAGGCCTACACTGTGTGGTGGGCCTTATGGGAATGTCGTACTCGGGTCATGTTGCACGTACCGGTGCTAGCTCAACAACGCGTCCAACTGAGCGTTTTCCTAGTTGAGACGAAGGGAGGGACGTAAGGGATGAAGTGGGGGGACAAAGGGTGGACAGGCCTGTGCTTGTCAGAACCAGTCACAAGCTAATGGGGAGGGCAGGGGTTCCCCCACGTCATGGTCGTCTCCGTCTGTGTCATCCGTCCGTGTTGTCATTGTCGTCGCCGTCGGGGAGGTAGTCAAAGGGAAGGGGAAAGTTACCCCACGACGAGATACGCGACACCACGCGCAGAGACCGAGCATCCACGTTGCACGTCGACGAAACAGGGAAACAAATGACAGAAAGTAAGCTACTGCCCTACTGACAGACAAACCGCATTAAACAACAGAGACAGACACAAAGTCAATGAACAAAACCTATCAGTCTGGACAGAACAGACATTAAACTGACCACATTCAGCAGAAACAGAAGCTAACGCCATGTACTGTGGAGGCCCAACAAGAACACAACGAAGAGCGAAGGCAAAACACGTCCGCCTGCGTCAAGAACAACAGACAGACTGCGAGGCTAGGCAGCTGCTGCGCTTACTATAGCTGGTGTAGATGACAGTCAAAAGGTGCGGGGCGGCGAGGTCATATCGTTGTTGCACGTTAAATGCAATGAAATTAATTATAATCATATGTATGTTAGTGGCACATGATCTCCAAGATGTGTAATAATTGGATGTGAGGAGGAGATTTAAATGTGTAGTGAGGTTCATCGTGATGATATTTCATTTTTGCAGATATTACAATATCCATGGATTTTACTATCATTATGGACCAATTAGAACACAATGCATTCAACATTACACAGAACACCTGCAGGTAGTTAGTAGATTGTAGCACGCTAGGATTTATTGGCAGACAGAGTTCAATCGACAGTGCCTAGCAGCGGTTGATAGATTCAATTTCAAGGAAACAGAATTTCATTAACTTCTACTTTTCACTGGACCAGTGAGCTCAAAAAGCATTGGCATTCTCTCTATAGAAATGGTTTACATGTCATGATGATTTCTGTACAAAGACTATTTTGGCCCCAGTTTTTCCCTTCCACCATATTGCACTGATAGCGTGATTGCCGAAAGGCTAGTTTATTTATGGTGGTAAAAGCAATGATTTGTAATGCGCAAAACAATATCACCCATAGGTAATATTCATGAAACGTACATTGACAAAGTTATACGAATGCACATGTGTCTTGTGGATACTATCTAACAAGTAATTGATTGGATATTGCTTTACGCCTCATATTTTGCAACTTGGCTAATCGAGACGAAGGGAGGGACTTAAGGGATGACGCTGGGGGACAAGGGTGGACAGGCCTGTGCTGGTCAGAACCAGCCACAAGCATATGGGGAGGGCAGGGGTTCCCCCACGTCGTGGTCGTCTCCGTCTGTGTCATCATTCGTCCGTGTTGTCTTTGTCGTCGCCGTCGGGGAGGTAGTCAAAGGGAAGGGGTTCCCCGACGACGACCCAGAGCTCGCCATTAGTTTCAGGGAGTGAAACTCCCCTATTCACGGGCCAAACCGCGAGACACAGATACACACAGCCCAATCGGGTATTAGTAGTTAGGGCGCTTAAACAGCTAAGACTATTCGCGCCTCCAAGATAAAACAATTTCTATTCGTGTGAGTTACCACCATGTATACTTGCGACTTGTCTCTCTTCATTGATAAGCTTGAGTCTCTCTTGATCCGACACAGATTTACTAAAACCGTCAAACCGAGTGCTTTCCTTACAGCCTCGTGCTGAGCATTTAACTTACGTCCCATAATGCACGAATCTACTCGCGTCACATCATTGCGCTCTACCCTCATTGACAACAAGAGTATGGCCACCTTCAAATTAACAAGTAGGGAGTGTGAGAAACTATATTTCGGACAAGTTTTGTTTTCTGAAGAGTAGGATCTCATTTTGATTATCAACCGTTTGTTTTTCAGTCCCTGCAAATCATATACTCTTGAATATCAAAGCAAACTCGTGGTTGTAGGTGATGGTGTAGGTATAGGATGTACGTAGGTGTAGAATGTTATTATTATTATTATTATTATTATTATTGTTAGTTAGTTATTGGGGTTTTTAGGGCACACAACAGTACAGTTATCAGTGCCCATTAAATTTTCTGGTCACTGATAACTGTATGGTAATGGACGATGTTCATTTCAAAATTCTCTTGATCACAAATCAAGCTAATGTCAATACAATCTTGTAAACTTTTCCATCTCCAATTTTCAAACAAAAATGTTGACATTTTGGGAGGTTGTTAACAAAGGATGAGCGAATGCCGCGATCATAGCACTTTCAAATATTTGTTCACAACAGAAGCTTGAAAATTGCTACAGATAACAATATTAGAGGCTATTGGAAAATTTTCTTTGATCGCTAGCTAAACACATTCTTACTTGACATTTTGGTGGAAACTATAACCAAATGGGACAAATGATGGAGCTTGCAAGTGATCCAGACTAAACATAAGCATTCTATGTCGAAGCCCGGTTTGCTCGAACAGGTTAGAAACAATAATTAACCTAGTGCACGATTTGTTTTCAGGCTGTGTTGAAGAAAATATTATAAAATGCAATACCTTTTGCTGTCTTTTGCATGTGTAACAGTTTTTTTTGCAGTGTTATGTTTATATTTAGGAGTTTTAGGAGAAGCTTCTTGAATATTCCATTTTAGAGCACATTAGGCAACGAGACATACGAACGAGACATTGAAGCCCGAACAAGATGTCAGTCTGATTAAAAAGTGTGGCGTACAAAAAAGAGTGTTTGCACTACTGCATCAGTGATGGGCTCCATTTGCCAAGCAACAGCAAAGCGCAAAATTAATATACTGACAAAATCAATTGTGTGCCCCAGGGTCTTTCATTCCGAAGCAACTGGCCATCTTGGATGGATCCTTTAGCTAGCGGTTTAACCCATTCAAAACACCTTACCATAGCATTGTATTTATTAGCAGCAGTTGGATTACATTGGAAAACAACCAAACCTAAGCTATATCGGACTTTGAATTCAACAGGAGACGGCATTGCGGAGGGTACATACACCATCGATTGCAGCAACAGCAACTCGTCTAGTTCAGTTGTAAGTCCTGCAAACTGCAAGCTCCCCAACAGATTCAGATTCATCGACACCCACACCCACCACAGGCCGGCGTAATTCTGCGAGTGGTTTCGCGATCATATGCGTCAGCTTTGGGTAGCTCATCAACTCTCAGGCAAGCTTTGTGCAAAACTTTCAAAACGCATCAACAATGGGAAACTGAGCAACAACGATTGGCAAACAATAGCACAGGAGCAGATGATAGCTAATGCCACGAATGCATTGTTTCAGAACATGCAGATGTATGGGTTAATCCACTCCCCAATGCCATTTGTTCCTCCAATTTAACTTGCTACCCAGCCCATAACCCCACTCCAAATGTCCTCCCAGATCCAGGTTAACAGATGGTCAATTCTCTTCTGGAGTACAACATACTCAGTAGAAGGTCTTACTGCCCAAACCACTAAGCAATAATCAATAACAGAGTGAATATAAGAATCTACAAGTAACCTCAACATTCTCTCGGTTACAAACCTCTTCATTCTACTTATAATTCCAATTGCTGATGATACTTTATTACACACATATTCATAATGTTTCTTAAAATTTAAATTACAATCTAAGAAAACTCCAAGATATATAAATTCATACACTCTAGAAATTAACTTACCATTACAATTTAACGTCGAATGAATATCATTCATGCTTCTATCATTAGCCTTATGAAAAATCATAAAATTTGTTTTGCTATAATTAATATCAAGTTCCTGAGTTTTAAACCAATCATCCATCCTCTTTAGAACTTCTTGAAGACGTCTTACGATCTCTTCGACATCCACACCTTCTAAATAAAAGACCAAGTCATCAGCATATAAGATATAATTGATGCCTCCCATTATAGTAGATATATCATCTATATAAAGAATAAATAACAGGGTCCTAATATTGATCCTTGGGGTACACCACAAAATATATTGAATACTTTTGAACTATATTTTGCAAGATTTATAAACATTTTTCTATTTAAAAAAAATCCGCCAAAATTGATAACAAATAAGGACTTACGTTAAACCTGGTTTTTAATTTTATTAAAAGAGGTAAAAAAGGTACTGAATCAAATGCTTCCCTAAGATCAACAAAGACAGCTCCAACCTTACCATTACGTTTTATCAATCCCTTTATAGATAAAATCTGTAAATGCTAGAAGGGCACTTTGGTTGACCTACCTTTCCTGAAACCATGCTGGTTTGCACTTAAACCTTCAGATGCATCCACTTCATGTAATAACCTCTTGTGTAAAATATTTTCAATAATTTTCCCTACAATTGGAAGAGTTGATATAGGGTCGATAAGAATTCCTATTACTCTTTTACCTTTACCCTTATAAATAGGCGTTACCCTTGCCAATTTCAGCTGTGTTGGAATCTCCTACAAGAAAGAAATGGGAAATTAGATACGCTAATATTAATTAATAATTATTTTTTACTTGTGTCTAAAGTGTACTTTCATTATTTTAATTTAAAATACATTAGTTAAATAAGAAATTCACTTATAAACCAACACTTTAAACTTAAATATTTATAATAAATAATTTAAGTTAAGTCATGGTAGTACTAAATAAACATACATGGCCTATGCTTTAACTTGAGTTACGTCCGTTCAACGGTACGTACAAAGCAATGCGTAATAAATAAAGATTACGTTGACCATACAGGTTTCCGGATGCTGCACCGCACATTTCTTGGCCTGAGAAGGCTACACAGCTGAACAACTTTTTAAAAAAGGGACTCCAGAATTGCCCGCAACCCTCTTGGAATTATAGGACATTCTAGGACATTCTATCAATTCCAAGATGGTACGAAAAGTACGGGACTACCATGAAAGGGAAGCAATTTTATCTAGCTACCCTGGAAGGCGACCACGGCAAATTAGCATCAGTATTCGCAGAGCCCAAACCGTCGTTCAAGCAACCTCAATCGTAGGTCACACAGCAGCCGTAGTCCTCCACAAACTTCACTAAGCCTTGCTCGTAGGTCACCAAGCCCTGCTGTTAAGTCAGTAAGCTCTACACGTAGGCTGTGCAGCCCACGCATGACGATAACTGAAAGCACTAAGAGCCCTGAATGTAGTGATGATAAAAATAGGTCTAGCTCTAGTATTAGTAGAACTTCTAGCCGTTGAAAAATCGTAGAAAAAAGTAGCAATAGCAAAGAAATGTAAATACATTTTATTTAAAATATCTACACAAAATATATCCACTATTGATATCAATAAGGACAATTAGCAATATTTAGGTCTGAACTTAGTAGTTAAGACCATAATAATAAAATAGTTAATGGCCTGCTACGAGAAAGAAAATTGAAAACCAACAGGTCAGTGTGCGTTATGCAGCATTCAAGGAGCCTTAATTGAGATACAATGCCTCAGTCATTGGAAAAGCTCACACTGCTGAGGCACCAGATGATGAGCTGGAAATAAGCTCCAAATAAAACGCTAAACCGGAGAAGGAAGCAAGTAACTTTGGATGCAAACTGAAAACATAGTTTAAAATACAAAATAAATTTTAAAACTAAAAGTTTGTAAGTGTCCTGAATTGTTAAGTCCCACTCTTACCACAAAGTGGGATGTAAACCAAACAAAGTAGTAGTTTAGGCGTCACTCGCAAGTTTGTAACTTTGTTGTTGCGGGGTCCACAGAATGTCCGTTGAAGTAGCCAGCTACTTGACCGTTGCTCGTCTCCCTGGTTTTATGTATATAATATCCTTTATGTTCTATTATTGCCAGGTTGTGATTGCCGAGTTCTATCAGATGACAAAGGGTGCTTCAAAAGGCTATTTTTCGCTACAAAAACCATGCAACAAACGATGGCATCTTTCCCAGAATATATTGGAATAGATGCCACGTACAAGCTAACTGATATGTACACCCGTGTATCTAATACACATACAAGATAGTAATAAGTGTTCGAAAATTGTCGCTGTGAGTCTGTTAGTAAACAAAGACCGGGAGGGTGTAGAATGGTTAATAGATTCATTCAAGGAACTCAACCCATCCTGGCCTAGTATTGAAGTCGTTATGGCTGACAAGGATTGGCAAGAAAGAGCTGTGATAAAGGAATGAATCCTAAATACGACAGATTTAATATGTCTGTTCCATTGCCTAAGAACATTCAGTAGGGAAGTTGTTACGCCCCTAATTGGCATTAACAATCTATAATCCTGCATGGCCGGGAAAAGCATCTCGTTTGGTAACTTGGTTCACCTTGCGCAGATCTACCACAAATCTTTTAGATCCATCGGGGTTCTTTAAAAGAACGATAGGAGACGACCACTCGCTCAGTGATGGTTCAACTATCCCTTGTGCTAGCATTGAGTCTAATTCTTGGTTGATTAAATTTTGTTTGGCTGGTGATACGGGGTAGTATCTTTGTTTAATTGGTTCTGCTGTGCCCGTGTCAATTTAATGCTTCACTAATGTTGTACATTCTAGTCTGTCTTCGGTGGGAATACAATATTTAGCCACGAATCCTTGTAATTTGGCATGGTCTTTTTTCGTAAAGTTACTTTGGATTTTGGTTATCTCCGAGATATAACTGAGTTCATCCTCTCGAGAGATCTCATTGCTTTTGATTGTGTAAGGTTTGGCTGTATTTTTACAAGTTTTTTGTTATGTGTGGTAGGCGTATAAGGCGTATAAAACCTTGAAAAATAAGAATGTACCAGCTAAATTGCTGGGTGATCCATGCCAATGCTCATTAAAATGCTTTGACAAGCGTGTGTAGGCAAATTCATTCTGAATTCTGGCAGTTTGCAAACTTTGATGTGCGGAATGCCCACATTAGTGGTTGTGTTAGCCTTTAACAACCAAAGAGGGTGTACACAAAAAAGGGGGAGGACAGCCAGAGAAAGGTATCCGGCTAGTTTAATGCGTTCATCGATGGTTTAAATGTCCAAGTTTGTAAGGTGGCATTCCTAGCTTTACGCAGTATAAGCAATGGCAGGTTGATAAGGATCCTTGATAAGAGGCCACATCAAGCAATGTAGGAATGGATCAGAGGGGGCTGCATGAAAACAGGTCAAATCGGATTGAAGAGACAAAGAGTGTTCCCACATAAATAAATTTCCTATCTTGGAAGGCTGTGGAGATATTTAAAACTACTCGGGACGTCCATCAACAGCTAGTAGAAACCACGTACCACTAGCGTGCTTGAATTTAGAACAAAAGTATGATACACCACGGCCAATAAAAGCTGCCAAATTGAGGGACCTCAAAAGTATTCTGGAATGTGTCCCATGCAAACATGCATAGAAGGAAATCAAAAGGTGCGGGGCGGCGAGGTCATATCGATATTACACGTCAAGTGCATTAAATTATTCAAAGTCGTATTGATGACAGTCGTACAAGAACTCTTAAGATGTAGAACCATTGGTTGAAAGCGAAGTTTAAATGTGTAGTGAGGTTCATCGTGATGATCATTCTCGCAGTTATTACCATACCCATGGATTTTACTGTCATTATGGACCAATTGGAACGCGTCGCATTTCTCATCACACACAACACCTGCATGTAGATTGAAAGAAAGCAAAAAGTATACAAAGTCAGTAGTACAGATAATCATAACATTATTAACATTACTGTTCTTATCCATCCACACAGTTTATCCATTCAAAAGCATAACAAGTCTCAACATATTATATTATTATTAATATTTTATATTATTATTAATATTATATTATTATATTATTATTATGTGTTTTAAGGTACCTACGTACGTAAAACAATATTTTGTACGTGTTATTACTAATCATTCAACATCATAAGATAACATGGAACAGTCGGTAATCATCGAACAGGCTAGGCCCTAGCAAGTATGCAGATCAAAACTAGCAGAAAACAAAAGGGAAAGAGATCACAGGCTAGGCCCTAGCAAGAGCGCCTGACGCCATTAGTCAAAATGGATATCAGATCGATAATTGGAAAATTGCATTTGATTGGATTGGATATTGCTGAATGTCTCATATTTATGCAACTTGGCTAATCGAGACGAAGGGAGGGACGTTAGGGATGACGCGGGGGGACAAGGGGTGGACAGGCCTGTGCTGGTCAGAACCAGCCACAAGCTTATGGGGGGGCTGGGGTTCCCCCACGTCGTGGTCGTATCCGTCTGTGTCATCATCCGTCCGTGTTGTCATTGTCGTCGCCGTCGGGGAGGTAGTCAAAGGGAAGGGGAAAGTTCCCCGACGACGACCCAGAGCTCGCCATTAGTTTCAGGGAGTAAAACACCCCTAATCACGGGCCAAACCACGAGAAGGTTGCGAGTTGGAATTTGATGGCCCCACTTTATGTAACTGTACTCTTTGATTATACCTAGCCTATGATTGTAAACCCTGCTCACCCTATACAAATAAAGTAATGACGCCGAAATTAGGCGCCGCTATCTCCTGTTTGTAGTCAACGTTCCAAGAATGGACGGCAGACCTTGCGAGGAAAGCAAAGGAGAATGGTGTCCAAGCAATGCAATCAGCAATATTTGCCTGATATTGTTAGTGATATTATCCGATTATCAAGGTTACTGCCAATGTGCTCGGCAATTATGATTTCTTAATTTGGATACGGACAAAATACGGCCAGCAGTGCACCGGAGGAAAGTAGTTTTAATGATATCAAACACCGAATATTTTCACATCGCAATCTGCCTTTGCGAGTAGACGATTTTGTTCACATCCACGTAAAAGCCATTGATGGCTCAATGAAACTAGCTGCTGTTCCAGCTCAACCCCGAAACGAGGAAGAGGATGATTCACACTCTGTAGACAGGGACAGTTTAACCGTTCAGCAAGATAATCCCCAGTCTAACGTTCCAACTGTCGAGGTCAATGTTCTTCAAAAACCTGCAAATCCTAAAACAACTGCGTAATCACTTCCCCGGTTGTCCAGCATGCAAGAGAGGCGATTTCCCCACAGGAGCTCACAAATGCAGATATTGCGGTGAAGCAGATCATATATTTCCTGAGTGCTCCCAGCAGCTCAGTAACACCGAAGAATGATATGGCCAGCAACGAGTATGTTTGAGCTGTGCCTCGAAGAAGCCACATGAGAGAAGTGCCGCTTCTGAGCTACAAATCTTTGAAAACTTGCGGAACCAAGGAATACCACTCCCACTAAAGAAACGTAAGTGGCATTCGTATTTGAAACCAAACTCCGAATGGTTTGCATGGACTTATCTGATATAAGGCCAATCATTCCGATTGGATTACTTAAAAATGGCCACAAACTTGAACCGATTGGAAGTGGTGAAAAGGTGCTACATTTCTCGAACACATGTGCGTTTGACAGCATATTACAACTAGCATGTGTGGCATATTATTATTTTATTATTTTTTTTATTATTTTATTGCCACCAACAACAGAGTTACCTCCACAAGTGCGATATAGGCATTTCATAAAATTAGCTAATACTAAAGCACAAAAAAAATAAAAAAAAATAAAATAAATATAAATAATAAATAAATATAAAATAAAATTGTGATAGTGTCAATATAAAGATTGTTATGGACAGCAATACTTTGCCTATATTTCAGCTGGCTGTAAATGAAAATTTTTTTCCAAACCAAAAGTTGCCAAGGGCTTTGATAGAGGGGATTGTTTTCTTTTGTTGAAGGGTTTGGGAAACTTTGGTAAAAAGCAGCCCCACCACAGCGTAATGGAGACTGCGTCATGCAACTCAGTGCACTGATGAAGACGTCACCCATTATTCAGGAAATTTTCCCCCAAAAAAGACAGGGGTTTCCCCAACCCTTTTTTCCCAACTCCGGGCACACCATTGCTAATTTTAATAATTTTTGGGCGCACCCCCCTTTCAACCCAAGTATTAAATTAAAAGCAGGCCCGAAAACTATTTTTTATTTTTAAAACCCGTTAGAAAGCCCCAGGTTTTGTCTTTTCCCCCGGGCATTTTTCTGGGTTGATGAGGGGCCAGGGGGAAAATTTTTGGGGCCCAAATGTTTATTGTGCGGGGGCGCAGGGGGGGAGGGCAGCTAAAATTGGGGAATTTAGATCTGCCTCTTTTCCCTTGGGGTAAATTACACAAAAATCCCTTTTTTCATTTAGAACGTTTTCTGAATTAATTTGCTTTATGCAGCCCCTCCGTATCTTAGCCAATTTCGTGAAAGGGGAAATTAACCGCCTAAAAGCCTTTTATAGTTGGGCGCTTTTGGCTTCTGCATTGATTTTGGGGTTCCCCACACCCGGCTTTGACGGCTTTTAAAACGTGTTTTCCCCTTTTTCTCCCCATAATTTTTTGTTTTCCAGCGAATATGAAGCGGTTGTGGTTTTTTAAAAAATCGTCTATTGGGGCCCTTTTTGGAATAAAAATTTTGGGAAAATGGGGTTGATTAGTACCCAAATTTGGGTTTTTAAAATTTCGTTATTATTTTTTTTTAAAAAATATTTCAAAAAGGGAAATTTTTTTTAAAAATTTGTAAAAGGTTTTTGGGCGGGGCCCGGAGCATTGGGGCAGGGGAAAAAACAAAAAATTACACTTTTAAGTGCTAATGAAATAATTAAATTTTTAAAAATTTAAATTTTTGGGGAACTGCCCAAATTATAAACTTAAAAACAAAAATTAAGTTGGATGTTAACCCCCTATTTTTTTAAAAACTTTGATTACAAAGTTTTATGTTTTTTATAAAATTTTTTTTTAATTTTTGTTTTGTTCACTTGTGTGGTTTTTTTTTAAACTTTTTTTTAAAAATTGGGAAATTTTGATTTTTGTCCTTGGTTAAACCCAGACCCCAGAGGGGGAAAATATACCTGCCCTGCCCAACTAAAAAAATTTTAAACAAGTTAAAAAGATTTAAAAAGGAAATGGCATCAACTTTTGGGTCCCTAGTTTAGAAAATGACCTAGTACTAGAAAAAGGGATAATAGGGGGGGTTTTCATTATCCGAAAAATATATAAAAACTTTGCAAACAATAACTTTTAAAGACTTTGCGGGATTGTTTTGGGCCCAAATTTTGGGGATTTTGGTAACGACAAAAAGCTATATTTTTTTTTTCCGAATAAAGTACAAAAAACAAAGTCACAGAAAGCTCTGGGGGGGGGCAAAAAATTTTTAAAAAAGCTTAAAATTTTAAACTGCCCAAAGGGGAAATTATTACTTTTTAAAAGGGTAAAAAAATTTCCCAATAAAATATTGTTAAAACGTAGGGTTTAAAAATCCCCCCCCCCGGTAGCGTTTTTGGGAAGCTGGGGGGGTTTAAATGCGCCCAAAGCCACTGGTCGGGCCCATATTTAAAAGGAAATGGTGACCCCTTCCCTCACCCCACTCCCAAAAACACACCCATCACCAAAATTTTTAGCAGAGTGTAGAAATTGTCTTAAAGCAATGTGAGATTTTTGATGGTAAAATTTTCAAGGGGGAAAAAAGGTTTGGTCATTTTTAAATCAAAAAGGTTTTTTGGTCCCAGAGGGTTTTAAACCCAAGGGGAAATTGGGTTGGCAAAACTTAGACAAAATTTGGGGTCCCCAAAAGCAATAGAGGATTTGGAAGAAATAGTTTTGGGCCTTTGCAAAAAAAACCCCCTTTTTTAAAAAAATGCAATTTAAAAAACCCCTAGAAAACCCTTTTTGAATTTTTTTTTTAAAAAAAGACGGGTACACCCAAAGTGAAATTTTGCCCCTCACCCCTCCCCAGATGATTTTTAAAAGTTGATTTATGAGCCTTTGCCTTGGTGATGTATAATTCCCCAGCCCAATTTCAGTAAAGTGTTTCACTAATTTTTTTTGGGAAAATTTTATTCATAAAATTTATTTTAAAAATTTAAAATTTTTTAATGCTTTTTAAAATTAAAAACTATATTTTGGGCACCGGGCCCAAAAATACACTTTAAATCGAAAAATTCCAAAAAAAATTGGCCCCCCCCCGGGCCCCCATCCCTTCGGGGCCAAAAAGCTGGGGGGTTAGTTAAGCCGCCGTTTGGGTTTTTGATGAGGCCCCGGATGAAGTGTTTTAGAGGGGTTTTGTACCCAAGCACTCCATTATAAGGTTTTAAAAATTAAAAATTGCCAGTCCCTCGAAAAACCCATTTTTTGGGTTTTTACTAACGCTTTTAATTCCAGTCCATATCAAGAGGAATTTTTAATCCCATTTTCCTTTTACCATAAAAATTTCCCATGAAATTCATTCTTTGTTCCTGTGGGGGAAAAGGGGTTTTCTTTTTGCTCAAGTTTTAGCACCCCCGGAATGTCCCAAAAATTTTGGGATTTAACTTTTAAACCTCTTTTCTTTTTATCCCGATGGGGAGGACCCTTTCAAAAAAACAAAGGGGTTTGCCCCTGGCAGGGCTTAAGGCCCCAACCCCCAAAATTGAAGTGAAAATGGCACTGTTTCTTAATGTGTAGAGGGTTTTTCGAAATGCCCGAAAAAAGACCTTTTGAACAGGGAACCCCCACCCATGTACGCAAGTTATCAGACATTAAAACCCCCGGTCAAAAGAAAAAATACAAAGGGGTCCCCCTTTAAAATCGGGTTAACTTGCCTTTTCAAAAAGGGGGAGAAAGGGAAAAGGGCAAAAATCTGGGGAATTGGGGGTTTGCCACCCCCCCCCTACATTTTAAAACCAGAGGATTTCCCATTTGGGGGACCCCCCCAATGGTTAAAACCCAAATTTTTGTTTTAAAAAACATAAACTACACTGCGCGTATTTTTTTCTAAACCTGTTTTTTTCATTAAGATTTTAAAAAATTTAACTTTTTGTTTTTTTTTTTTTCCCCTTTTTCTTGTTTTAATATTAAATTTTCCGGGTTTTACCCTCAAGAACTAAACAAAAACAGGACTTTGTTCCCATTTGGGGCCAAAGTGTATTCCGGGTTAATGGGTTAAAAAATTTCCATTTTTTTAATTTAGAATAAAAAACCCTGTTTTAAGGTAAAAATGTCCCAAAACCAATCATCCCGACCCAAAAATTTTCCCTTGGGGTTCCCCGTAATAATTTTTAAAAAAATTTGGGTTTGTTCTTTATTTGTTACCGGGGGTGTGAAGTACTTTTTTGGGTAAGTGCCCGATGTTTTTTTTTAAGTTTGGTCACCCCGGGTTTGTATTATATTTTGGGTTTTAAATTTAGGGTTTGGGGGTTTCCCTTTTTTTAAGGTTTAAAAAAATTTTTTTTTAATTTTAAAACAACTATTGGGGAATTTGCCCTGGTGATGGGGGGTTTGGGGGGGGAATAAATAAAAATTTGAATTAAATAAAAAATTTGATCTGACACCCTGATCTTTTCTATTCGTAAAAGGTCCCAAAAGTAAAATGTGGGAAAGTTGAAACCCGAAAACGAAGAAAACCCCCTTAAAAAAAATTTCCCATTACAAAAATTTTAGAAACTTTACATTTCCCAAGGGTTAAAAAAAATTAGTAAAAAAAACCCTTCCCAAACCCAAAAGGCTGTTTTTAAATAAAAATTTACGAGAAAGAGAAATGAAAATAAAAAAAAAAAAAACCCCAATTTTAAAAGTTCAGATTGAATTGGGATATTGTTTAAGGACTTGTACCCCCCCCAAATTAAGGGTTTTTAAAAAATTTTTTTTTTTTAAATTTCTTTAAAAAATTTTTTTTTCTTTCACGTTTCTATTGATATAGGGACATTTGTAAATGCTATGCAATTCATATGAATAATTTTTAACTATTTTTTTGGAAATGCTTGTGTTCCTAATTTTTTCCCCCGGGTTTATATGCCTTTACCAAAACAAAGTTGTTTTAAAATTCCCAACTAGCAGTATCTCAAGATCACTTTTTGAGACCCCTTGGGTATAAACTTGGATCTGGATTTGTTTTAAAAATTTTTTTTAAGGAAAAAGTCTTGATGTTTAGTTTTTTAAAATTTGAAGAGAGTAGTGGTCCATGACAAAAAGGAGAAGTTTTTTTTTAAAATTTAATTTTAATTTTTTTTTCTAATGATTTTTTTTTTTTTAAAATTTTTAAAAGGAAAAAAGTAGATTTCCCCAACAACAAAAACCAAAAAAATAAAAAAACCCCTTTCCAGATCCCAAATCAAAAAAAAAGTTTCTGCAATAAAATTCATTCCCCAAAATTCCTTTAAAGAAAGAAAATAAAATCCAACATCAACCCCTCCCTAGGACAAAATTTTTAAAGGCATTAAAACTTGGTTTGGCTAGATTCCTATTTTTTTAAAAAATTAAAAAATTTTAACAAAAAATAAAAATTTGGGTAAAAAAAAAAAACTTTAATTTTTAATTTTTAAATTTTTTGAGACAGAACATTTTAACAAAAACCAAATAATCCTAATTTAAATTTTTTTGGTTTTTTTATGCTGGGGGGTTTACAAGAAACCTTAACTTTCTCATTTTTATGCAATTTGGGGAGTAATTTCGAAAACAAAAGGGGGGGGAAACCGAAAGGGGGGTGACGGGGGGGGGACAAGGGGGGACAGGCAGTTCAAAAGGGAAAACCAAAATCTGGGGAAAAGGGCTGAATTGGTCAAATCATCTTGGGAATTTTGACAAGGAGATAAAATTTTCTTAATTTTTGAGTTTACCACATGTTTTACTTTTTTCCCCAAGGGAGGGACGTAAGGGGAGACGCGGGGGGTTTAAGGGGGGGCGGGCCCTGGGGGCTGGTCAGAATTAACACGCTATGGGGGAGGGCGGGGGTTCCCCCCAAAACGTCGTGGTCGTCCCCGTCTGGTCATCACCCGGGCCCGGGGTTTTGTCTTTGTCTTTCCCCCCGGTCGGGGAGGTATTAAAAGGGGGAAGGGGGAAAGTTCCCCGACCGCCCCAAGCCGTTCCAAAGTTTTAAAGGGTTTTAAAAAACTCCCCCTTTAGCCCGGGCCAAAACCCCCGAGAAGGTTGCGAATTGGATTTTTTTTGGTAAAAAGTATTTAGGTGTTTTTCTACACCCAAAAGAAATTCCCATGCTCACCCCCAATTGTGCAAAGGTGTGTTTGATTGGATATTGTTTAAAAGTTTCATTTTATGCAATTTGGGCCCTAATCAGACAAAGGGGAAGGTGAAACGAAAGGGATGCCCGGGGGGAACAAAGGCGGGGGACAGGCCTTTGCTGGTAAAGAACCAGCCACAATTTTTAGGGGGGAGGGAAAAAGGGTTCCCCCCCCGTCGTGGCCCGTCTCCGTCTGTGTCATCATTCGTCCGTGTTGTCTTTGGGCTTTCGCCTGGGGGGGGTAGTTAAAATTTTTGGTTTATTGCTTTACGTTTTAATTTATGCAACTTGGCAAATTTCTGAGAGAAAGGGGTTGGGACGTTAAGCGAAGACCGGGGGGGGGAAAAGGGGGTGGCCCAGGCCTGTCCCTTGGGCCAAACCCACCCACAAGCATATGGGGAGGGCAGGGGTTCCCCCCGTCGTGGTCGTCCCCGGGTCGTGCCCATCATCCGTCCGTTTTTGTCTTTGTCGTCCCCGGGTCGGGGAGGTAGTAAAAGGGGAAGGGGAAAGTTCCTCAAAGCACACCCAGAGCTCCCCCATTATTTTTTCCAGGGAGAGAAAATGGCCCTCATCACGGCCAAAAAACAAAAAGAAGGTTGCGATTTGGGAAATTTTGATGTCCCATAGGAAGGAATGTGGGGGTTTGTGAAGAGGGGAGACAAGGGAAAGGGGAAATGAGTTTTTTAGGGAAAATTAGGGAGTTTTAAAAGGGAAAATGGACACACAAGGGGAAAAAAAGGGGGGTAAAAACCCACGAACCCCAAATGATCTCAATTTTGGGGGGGTCTTGCCCTAGATTATGGAGGAAGGGGCAAGGATGAGGGCCCATGTTTAAAATATAGGGGTTGGGTGGCCAAATGCGCGCCCCGGGACATAAAAAATTCAATATGACAAAAGGGGGAATGGGGGGAGGACTTCCCTTTAAAATATTAAAGGTATGAAAAGGAGTTTTTACTATTAATGCAAGGGGGAAATCAAAAGAAAACCCATGTCCAGAATTCGGCCCAAGGGGTTTAAAAAGGGCAAATATGATGCTGATGTCGGGTGGTGGCTGTTGAAACTTTGGTGGATGATAGCACCCTTTGGTGGAGAGGTGGGGACACATACAAAAACAAAGGGTATTCAAAAAGGGAGGGGGGAATGGGGGGGGGAAAGGACTTTTGGAAGGATGTAAGATTGGACCAGGGGAAGAGTAAATGGGGGGAAAAAAATAAATTGGGGGATTTAAAGGGGGGAAAAAAACCGTTTTTTTGGAAGGGGAGGTTTAAAAAGGGAAGTAGTGGCTGCCCTATGGCCTGGAAACAGTGTTTTTTGAAGCACTTTTCGCTTTTTTCAAAAACCAGGGTCCAAGGGGATAAGAAGATTATAAATACCCTTTTACACGGTGTAATAATGGGGGGGGGTTTTCAATGTAAAGGGAAAGGTTTTGGTAAAACTTTGGGGGGAAAGGCACAAAAAGATGACAAAATTCCCTTGGGGGAATAAAGGGGGGTTTTGAGCAAATAGGGGGAGGGCAATAAAAGGGGGAATTGGAGGGAACCCCTACTCGCCCCGGGGTTTCCTGCTAAAGGGGGTGCCCCCTGACTTTTTGGTTCGAGTGTATTGTAGTGGGAAGGCATAACTGACCAAAAAGCTTGGGCAAAGGCAATAATTGAAGGAGGTGTCAAGATAAGGCCGGTTATTGGGGAAAAAAAATTTGGGGTTTTGGAAATATAAAAAAGGCAGAAAAGGGGGCCCAAAAAGGGAAATTTTCTCAGGGAAAAAAACCAAAAGGGAAATGGAGGGGACTCTTTGGGAAAAGGTGTGGATAAAAAATTGGAAAAAAATTTGTGGAGTTAATGTAATTTTTAGAAGGGGGAAAAAATGGATTATCCAAAAGGATTTATAAACCCAAAAAAAGGGGATGACCCCCTAAGGCCTCCCTTTTTTTTAAAGGCGCATAAAAGGGGCCCAAATTAAGGGGAAGGAAAAAAGGGGAGCTAAAACCAAGTACAAAAAAGAACAAGGAGAAAACGGGGCCCGGGAGAATTTCAAAGGAAATAAAAAAAGAAACCCTCAAAAGGAATTAAAAAGGAAAAAATCAATAAATCACCTTTGATGACCCAGATGACCCTTTGAAATATTTTTAACTGTTTTTTTACAAATGATATTGCGAACTTGGGAATAGCAACTGAAAAAAAATCGATACCCCAAAAAACCCAATTTTTTTGGACCAAACCCTTTAATCTCAAAAAAAATTCACGTGTTCATCAGTGGGGGACTTACAAATTTTGGGAACGAAAATTTATGAAATATTGGGCATTTCTTTTACCCCCAAAGGGGGCCAAAAATCAAAAAACCGGAAAAAAAAATGTTTTTTCTTAACCCTCAATAAAAAAAAAAGTCCCTTTTTTGGGAATTTTTAGTAAAAAAAATTTCACTTGCTACCCCAAAGTTTTTTACCCCTTTGTGGCAATGAGGGGTTTTGATGCCGACGTCCAGGGGGCCTAAAAGTTGTAAAAGCTAAAACCATTCTGGTCACCCTAAATGGGTTTTAAAAAACGGCTACACCCCTGATGGGGATGTACCTTTAAGAATGGGGTCCCTAATTTTTGGGGGGAAAGGGCCGATTTTCCTGGAAAAAATATATACCACCCAAAGGGAAAAACCCCCCTTTGGCATAAAATTTTTGAACTGTGAAAACAGACTTGGGTTACATATAAAATTTTTTTATTTACAAGGCAAAGACACAGTTTTTTAGATTGATTGATTGATTGATTGATATTGTTTTAACGCCCTCATTTTTTATGCAACTTGGCTAATCGAGAGAAAAAGGGACGAAAAGGGGATGACGGGGGGGGGGAAAAGGGGTGGCCCAGGCCTGTGTTTTGGTTTTTCAATGAACCAGCCACAAGAAATATGGGGAGGGCGGGGGTTTTCCCCCACGTCGTGGCCCGTCTGGGTTTTGTGTCATCACCCCGGTCCGTTTTTGTCTTTGGTCGTCCCCGTGGGGGAGGTGTCAAAGGGAAGGGGTTCCCCGACGACGCCCCCAGAGCTGGGCCATTAGTTTCAAAAGGGGTTTGAAACTTCCCCTATTCACGGGAAAAAACCCGCGAGAAAGGAAATCGATTTGGGAAAATTTAAAGGGCCCCCTTTTTTAAATTTATTCATTGCCGACGACCCTTAGGGCCCCAAAAAGGGAAAAGTACTTGAGCTAAATGACACCACTTTTTAAACCCTTTGGGATATCGTTTTTCAAGGGGACAACTGGTTCTCAACCCCAGAATTTTTAACCTACACTGTGTAAAAAATAAAACCCAGTGCTTAGGGGGACTTTCCCCGAATAAATAAAAAAGGGAAATCCCGCGTGAAAAAAAATTTCCCCAAAACTGAAAAAGGGCGAACTATTGCTATGTATAAGGATAAACTGTAATAAGGGGAATGGAAAGAACAAAAAGGACGTCTGTGTCTTTAGTAAAAACTCCCCAAACATTCTTTTGGTTTCCAACCCCCTTTAAAAATTTAAATAAGGGTTGATCAAGCCTCAATTGGAAAGGGTTATTACAATTGCAAAAAGGGGGTGGGCCCCAAAGCGGGACCCAGGATTAAAAAAAACCCAACTCGTAAAAAAGTGAAAGGGAAAAAGGGGTTAAAAAAAATTTTAACCCAAAAAAGCATTTCGGGGCCACATGTCTTCCCTTTAATCCCCATTTCTTTTTTCTAAAAAAAAAATGGAGGGAAATAACGAACTTGAGTTTAAAATGCAACTAATCGAAAACATGATAGTGGGGGTTTGCCAATCTTTGAAAAAAAAAAAACGAAATTTGGGAAAAATCATTGTCAGAGGCGCATGAATTTCCCGCGGGGCCCAGTCAGACGAGATGGTTGTACTGAATTTTGTTTTCCAAAGCAAGACTGAAAACAATTTTTATCTCGTGTTATTATCCTCACTTTTTCTATTTAACGATTTTAAGGGTGTATAGTCAATTTACAAACTACAAAACTCCCCCGACAAAACTTGCCCAGAATTTTGAACCCCCTCCCGTTTTCCGCTCTACCCTTTACGTTTCCCCATCTTTTACTAAAAATCTGTTAAGAACTACATGAACTATCAAAAATTATCACCGTCAAAGCAGATGAGTTTGGGGGTTAACCCCAACCCTCCAGGGGGAAACATTTACCGCCCCCGCATGGTGAGAGAAACGTTTTGGCCCAAAAAAAATTCCCCAACCCTTCACAGATCGGGGAACCCCTGAAAGGGCAATACTTAATTGGGAAAACCCGGGGTATGAACTTATACAACCGAAAATTCAGGGATAGGCCCCCAAAATTTTAACACAGCTTCGTGTCCGGGAAAGGGCCCCAGCTGCAAGTTTTTTTTACGTTGTTTCCAAAAAAACGAAATCATTAAACATGAGGGGATGGGAAATTTGGGGGAATTGAAAACCCCTTGGGTTGCCCCCTTTGGGGAGCGTTGTTACCGGGGAGACCCAGAAGGTGTTTTTATTGCAAAAATTCTCTACAATTTTTGAATCCCCACCTTTTAAATTAAAAAGTCCTACCAGTTGGGTTTTTCTACCTGTGGAAATAAAAATTAAAAATTGTTGTTGTTGTTTCGAAATTAAAGGGTTTTTGGTTTCTCCAAAGGTTTCGCAAAGGACCTTATTCATAGCGTCATTTTTCCCTCCGAATTTCAATTTTTATTTATCTTTGGGTTAAGGAAAGAAGACCCGAAAAGTGCCAACAAAAGGGATGGGCAAAAGATGTTGTCAAGCCAAGGTTTTCCAACATTTTGGGGGGGGTTTGGGGAAAAAAACGATCTTAAATTTAAATTTTATTTGATATTGGGGTTAACGGTTTATATTTAAAGCAACTTGTCTATTTTAGAAAAAGGGAGGGAAAGTAAAGGGGTGACGCGGGGGAAAAAAAGGGGTGAACCGGCCTGTCTGGTCGGGGAACCCGCCCCAAAAACGTTATGGGGAGGGCAGGGGATCCCCCACGGGCCTGGGTCGTCCTCCGTTCATACATCATTCCCGGGCCCTGTTTGTCATAGTCGTCGCGTTTGGGGAGGGGAGTCAAAGGGAAAGGGGGGGGGAAAAAATTCCCCCGACGAAAGACCCAGAGGGTTTGCCCCTTGAAAAACTATGGGGTCGCATACTTGGGGAGGTTCCTTTTTTTATTAAAAGTAGAACAAAATCTGTAGTTTGTGGGAAACGTCCCAGAAAAAATTTTTAGGGCCCATAGGCAGGAATACCGTATTCAAAACTATTTTTTGTCCGTCAAAAATAAAACCCCAAAAACCAGCCCCCAGTGCCTTTTCTTCTGAGACGTCCAACACCAGCCAGTAAAAAATGGCGGTTTTTAAAAGGTGCCCGGGCGACGAGGTTTTAACGATGTTACATGATGACATTAAACACATGAACTCCAAATGGGGTTTGATTTTTTGATAAAAACCCCTTCAGGAATTAAAAACCCGTTTTTTATAAAAAAATTTAAAAGTTTTAACCCCTTTTACAAAAAAAATAACACACAGACACCAGCAAACCCCCTATAGTTTTGTCAAGCTTCTTTTTCTCGCAACCGGGGGGAAAAAGGGAAACAAACACCGACCAAAAAATAAAACCCCGCCCCCAAAACCCGTTTCGGACGGAATAAGTGGAGAAAAACATGAGATTTACCCAAAAGTTTTAAAATGAGTAGGGAACAAAAAACCCTTTAGTCTCGACCGAAAAAGAATTCTCTTAAAGATAAAAGACACTAATGGGAAAAACATTCAGCAGGGGCGAAGGCCCAACGGGAAAAGGTTTCTGACGGGAACCCCCAAAAAGCGCGGAAAAAAAAGCCCTTTGCCCCATAAACTGTGTTTAAAACTCTTACACATTTAACAGACAGAACCTGCAAAAATTTAGAACATCAAAATCTTTAGGACCAGAATAAGGTGGAAATAATCCCGTGCAAATTTCAATTTGATTGTTTAAAAGATGAACCTTCACATGTCCCAAAAGATGAGTTCCCGGCCAAAAATTTCCCCTTGAATCTGGGGAACCCTTTGGGGGATTTAAAAGGGAAAAACCATAAAAAACACAAGGGAAAGTTAGTCTAATTTTGGGAAGTTAAAATTCAAGAGGGTCATTTTTAAAATGGGGATTAAAACCTAAAAACTGAAAATTAAAGAAATTAGGTGTGTTTTACTAAAAGATTAGTAAATTTTTAAAATTTTTAATAAGGGATAAAAAAATTTTAAAGGGAAATCTGTGTTCAAAATCAATTAACCCTTTTTTGCATCTTAAACCCGCATGGGCTTGAACAGAAACAAACAAACCCGGCCAAAATAAGCTGGGGAAAAACCTGGGCAGACAGAACCGGGGGCCCCTTTTCGTCCCAAAAACAAGGGGAAAAATATTAAAAAAGAAACTAAAAAACCTTTTCCCAAACTGGGACTGAATGGACAACCTTTTTGAAAAGGGCAAAAATTAAAAAGAATGAATTTAATGAAACTAGGACGCACGAAAAAATTTTAACAAAACAAAAACCATACAGGGAGCAGGGAGAAACCCAACTACATGCAAATGTGGAGGCACAATGAGACCAAAAAAGGTAAGCGGCGGAAAAACACGTCCCCCTGGGACAAAAAGCAACGAAACCCGACTTTCAAGGGGTTTTGCTGTGCTTTGTGCCCCGCAGGGAGTACTAAAAAGGGTTTCGGGGCGGCCAAATTTTAAAAACGAAGCGGGACTCCAAAGGGGCTTACCTTTTTTAAAACAAAAATCATGTTGATGACAGTGGGGGTGGTTTTTTTTTTTTTTTTTTAGGTGTTTTAATTTAAATTTTGGGTTTTTGGATTTAAAAAAATAAAAATATGTAAGGGGGGCCCCATCATGCGACACAATATTGTTGAAAAATCAAAATTTTTGTGGGTTTTTCTTTTTCTATTTTTACTATGCATTTTAACCCACAAAAGCCCGTATCGAGATGCAACTTTGAATCTGAAAAACTTAGTGAGGTGGGGTTTAAAAAGGGAAACTAAATCCAAAAAATTTTTTAAGTTTTTTATTATCCTGGTAGGACTATTTTTAAAAATAGGAAAAAATACCTGTTTGTTTTAAATCGTGACCTAGAAATTTTTAGCCTATAGGCCGGGGATATTATAGTTTAGTATTCGTAATTTTGGGGTTTTTTATATTTTTGAGTTTAATTTAATTAATTGATCTTAAAAATACTGTTTTTCACAGGTTTTTTTTTTTTTTTTTTTTTGGGGGAAAATTTTAAACCCCCCAAATAACCGGGGACCGTAAATAAAAATTTTTTTTCTTTTTTTTTGTGCGGTTTGAAAAAAAAGTTTTGTTGGTTTTTTTTATTTTTTTAAATCCGGGGATCGAGCTACTTTAAAGCTAGGTTTTAAACAAGGAGCCTTTATTTACATATTTCTTTTTTCGCAGGGGCTGTTTTTTTCTTAAACGTAATTTTAAATATTTTACCCCTACTCCTTTTTGGTCTTCTTATGAAGTGCCTGATTACTGTCGTGGTTTGGCACTTGGGGGACTTCAATACAAAAATTTTTCAAGGTTTTTCAAAACTGCAAAAACCACTCTTTTGTATACCATTTTTGTCAATGGGGTGTTTTGTCCCCAAAATTTCCAAATCAATAGGGGGGGGAACCCTAAGGGAGGGATTTGATCCAAATTCCCCCAAAGGGAATTCGAAATTAAATTAAAACTGGGCTTTCAACCGCTAATTAAAAAAAATAGAATTTTTCCCTTTTTGAAAAAAACGAAGAAAATGTCAACCCCCATTCCAACTTCCAGTAACATCAGGGGCTGGGCCACAGACTAGGTTTCTTTAGTCTAAAACCACTGGGCTGGCCCACAGACTATTTAAATTTCCCGTCCCCCCCCCACTGACTTTCCTACGAAATAGCAACTTTTCCCGTCTTTCAACCCGGGCTGGCCTACAGACTAGCAATTCCAGTCTTAAAAACCCTGACAAACCCCCAGACTAGGAACTTCCCGTCTGCAACCCCTTTACTTGCCTACAGACTAAATAAAATTTCCCTTTTTCACCACTGACTGGCCCAAAACTTTTTTCTTGAAGTCTCCCCGGGCCCGTCTGGGCCTCCCGACTACTGACTTTTAAATTTCCACCAAATGGCCCGGCCCACAAAAAATACTAACTTTCAGTCTCCAAAACCAATGGGGCCTTTCCGCTCAAAACTATGACTTGCAGTTTTTTCCCCCACTACCTAGCCTCAAAACTACAGACTTGCAGTCTCCACCCCCGCCCGGCCTATTCTGTTTTAAAAACCCCCGAAGCTCTACAACCCGCCCTACCTTAAAAACCTACTCACCTCCAATCTCTCCAAGTATGCAGCAAAACCCTTTCTAACGTTTCAGCACTGAAATGAAAAGGGTACCACCTTCCCGGGGAAAAATAATTTAAAATTTAAGGGAAAATTTTTTAAAAAAAGTCAAAGTCACGAAAAAAATGGTTTCATTAAAAAAAATAAGACAAAGTTTCGGAAAAAAAAGAATCCGAAAAAAAAGTTGTTTCATTATAAAAAATGGGTTTTAAGGGAAAGGGAAAAAAAAATTTAGGGATTTCCCCAAAAGCAAAAAAAGGGTATTGAAAGGGGTTTTTCGAGATTTGCCTTTTGGGGGGAAAGCCCAGGAGTGGAAGACTTTTACCGCGACAAAATTCCGAACAAGCTGAAAATTTGCGCACATGTTCAGTGATCATTCTAAACAATAGTTGAAAAGTCCCCTAAGCTCCGCCGTGTGCGTCTTGAGATATAGTGGACAAAAGGGCGTAAGTGCCCAAAATTTCTTATTTTCAATTTAAACCATTTTTTTACACTAATATGTACAAATTGTTAAATATTTTTACGTCAGTAAAGTAAATATCAGTCATAAGCTTCGACCCATGCGTGGCAAAAGGGTGTAAGTGCCAAAAATATGATATTTTCAATAATTTCAATACATTTTGACATACGTATGTGCAACTGCAAATTATTATGTATTCATACAATGGAAACGTGAAATTGTTCCCTTTTCTTCGACCAGTGTGTCCTGACACATGGTGGCATAAGGGCGTGGGTGACAAAGATATGTTATTTTCAGTCTTAACAAACTTATTGACATTCATATGCAAATTATTAAGTATTCATACGAGATAAAAGTAAACATCTTCCCCGAGCTTTGTTGCTGACGTCTTGATAAATGGTGGAAAAAGGGCCTAACTGACATCATAATTCTATATTCAACATAAAAAGTGCTTTTGACATTCAACTACGTTTATTGTAACACATGAATACCAAACAATGGACACTCAATGTAAAATTTATGCATGCTGACTGACTTGCTATAGCCAGCTTGTATGTAAAGAACCATTACAAAATTGTTGTAAGTAGCAGACTGGACATTACCAAACCTATAAAATAATATTCTCCAGCATTCTCAAGCGACTTGCATAGACGGATTTTGAAAGGGATTCGAGCACGAGCTGTAGACAACCTATCTTGGGCTTGACTATAGTATCACATCACGATAGATAGAGCATGAGCAACGAAAGAATAAACATATATTTCAATACCGATTTGATTTTTTAAATGTCCGAGTGGGAAACGAACGCTCGCATATTGGACTGAATTGCATGTGCTGGGATGTTCACAGCTCCCGACTTGCTTTGAACGCTACAAAGTATGATACATTCCCATGTTTGCCATCAAGCCTAGAGGGGATGGATGGATAGATCTATTAAATGTGCTGGTGGACTGGCAGCAAATCAAATCTAGAGCTCACAGTACGCAGTTGCAAGTGCTACTGCTCAATGAAGTAAACGGAATGTACCACAGCTAAATCTATTGTGATAAAACGTTAGAAAAACATAAGGCAACTTATATCTTAAAAATGTCTGCATATATTTCATTTAATAATTTACTTTTGGTACTGCAGCTTAGTAATTCCTACCAGCTTGGTACAAGACGGTCGGTTGTGTCCGTCAAACACACTGAACACACTGAGCCGCATTTATTCACAATATCAACATGAAACTGTATTTAGTATAGACTTCCTAGTATGGAAACAGGACGAGATGGTCGCATCAATACACTACATGCAAAGTTTGACCACTATAACCGGAAAATATATGTGTCGGCATGGTAGTTTAATGTATATGGGACTTTGAGCCCGCAACTCTGTGACAATTATGTGATTTTGTCGTAGTTTAACAAAGAAGACTTCGTCGAACAGTGAAAGTCGTCTTTGTGCCAAAGCGTCCTTCAGGATCACCATTATCCAAATAATGCTAGTTAAATAGTGTTTGATGTTGCGGATAAACTTCAATGTGAGTGATGCGCAGTATGCTTTTGTCAATGAAGAAAGGGACATGTACTCTATCTTTACGCTTCACTATCGGTTTTATAGTATTACTTTTTAAGTACGACCAGGGTAACTGGACACCAAATTAATGTCAGTTAAGTGCCATGTTTGGGATTTATCTTGAGGATGATGACCTTTAAGTCTTCATGTTGCCGGCTGATAATCTGGCAAACGTACAAGCAAATATTTTAAATCATATGACCGGTTAGTCACTCAACGATATGACTGAATTATATAGTTTTGTGACTTACGCCATTTCGCCACTAGGCTATTACATCAAGAGTCACAGCTCATGATCTGTAGTGATGTGACACTACAGACAGCCAAGCCCAAGCTAGGTTGTCCACAGCTCCTGCTCGAATCCCTTTCAAAATCCGTTTTATTATTTTTAACAAGAGATGAGTTTTTCAAGCTTTGAATATGTTAAAACTTTCCAGCTCAAAACACACCAGATCTTCGCCAAACTATGTCTAGGGCCTATGCATGTCGTTTGAGAATGTCGGGGTAAATATTTTATAAATTTGGTTATGTCCAATCTGCTACTTACAACGATTTTGTAATGGTTCTTTACATACAAGCTGGCTATAGCAAGTCAGTCAGCATGCATGGATTATACATTGAGTGTCCATTGTATGGTATTCAGATGTTACAATAAATGTAGTTGAATGACAAAAGCTCTTTTTATATTAAATACTAAATTTTGATGTCAATTACGCCCTTTTGCCACCATTTATCAAGACGCTATAGCAACGAAGCTCGGGGAAAATGTTTACTTTTGTCTCGTACGAATACTAAATAATTTGCATATATGAATGTCAGTAAGTTTGTTAAGACTGAAAATAACATATCTTTGTCACTTACGCCCTTATGTTACCATGTGTCAAGACACACTGGTCGAAGAAAAGGGAACAATTTCACGTTTCCGTTGTATGAATACATAATAATTTGTAGTTGCATATATGTATGTCGAAATGTATTGAAATTATTGAAAATAAGAAATTTTTGGCACTTACGCCCTTTTGTCACTATATCTCAAGACGCACGCGGCGGAGCTTAAGGGACTTTTCAACTATTGTTTAGAATGATCAACTGAACATGTGTGCAAATTTTCAGCTTGTTCGGAATTTTGTCCGGGTACACCATACAAAATTTTCTTCCACTCCTGGGTTCGAAGTACCTCCAAAATGAACAATTACAACTTTTTTTTACACAACTAAAAATGGGTGGCCGAAAGCCTAATGGATACCGGTGGTCCAATGAGGACAAGCTTTTTTCTTTGTCGTTACTATTTAAAGTAGCCAGGGTTATAACTTCCTTGCCGAACATTTCAAACTACCCACAGTACGTACTCTGGAGGAATGGGTGGGTAGAATAACCTTTAGTACCGGTGTAAACAGAGATATGCTTGAACTTTTAAAGGAGAAAACCGCAGGGCTTAATGGACAAGAGCGTCTATGTCCGCTTAGTATGGATGAAATGTCGCTCTTGGCTAATGTTAACTATGACATCAAATGACCAGGTCTTGGGGTTTACAGATTACGGTAATGGCCAGAGAGACAGGGCCATTGCCAACAGTGCATTTGTTGTGATGGCACGTGGTATGACCACAGAGTGAAAGCAGCCATTATCATATATCTTCTCGCATGAAGCCATGTCCTCCATAGACATTAATAGAATCATGCGAGATGTAATATCCCAGTTAGAACAAGTGGATATCATTGTTAAGGTAATCATAAGTGATCAAGGCTCCAACTTCATTGAACTCAACAAAGAAAACAATATCCCAGTCGACAAACCATACTTTATGCAAAACGGGAGACCAATCATTGTTATGTACGATGTGCCACATCTTTTAAAAAGTGTACGAAACAACCTATATAAGTCTAACATAGTTCACAACAAGGGAGTGGCCAAATGGGAGCACATTACAAACTTTTTTAATATAGATAATACCAGAAAAGTTAGATTAGCACCAAATTTTAGAAAAGAACATATTGAAATTCCACCATTTGGAGCTATGAAAGTTAAAAGAGCAGAGCAAGTGTTCAGTCATTCCGTGGCTGCTGGCATTGAAACCTTTGTTTCCGCTTGCATCATGGAAAGTTCATCGGTATCCACAGCGCACGTCTGTGATCAAATGGACCAACTGTTTGATACTTTCAACAGTAGATGCCAGTTTACAATCAAGAAGCAATACTGCGCCATATCAAGCACTGCTGAACACATGTCATTCCTAAAAGAATGTTACAAGTGGATTTCGTCATGGAAATTCATTGAACATGGCAAGGATGTTTCTGGTAGGCCAAAAAACAAAGACATGACATCGCGTATTAAGTGTCAAACTGGCTGGCTAATGACCATTCAACCTCTAGTCATGCTTTGGGAAAATTCAACACACACATTCACATCAATTTCATTACCT
Source organism: Sweltsa coloradensis (assembly GCA_024449915.1). NCBI lineage: Eukaryota > Metazoa > Arthropoda > Insecta > Plecoptera > Chloroperlidae > Sweltsa > Sweltsa coloradensis. Next base: position 7,703 of record JAMZAV010008809.1, on the reverse strand, counting down.
ACTTACGAACAAATTGTCACAGGATTGCCTTGAGAACTTTTTTTCAATAATTCGACTGAAAGGGTAGCCATTGCCAAAATCCTACAGTAAAAATGTTTCAAACTTCATTTAAACATTCTTCCATCAACCGGTTGCTACACGCTTCAAAGTGGCAACTCTCAACCTGTCAATTGGGCTCAACTATTTTCTGATGCAAGTGGTGTTAAACAAGTTAACCATCTTGGTTTATTAAATGTTTCATAAAAACAACAACAGCAGCAATCTGTAGATAGTCTTCAATATCATACAGGGCTAATTGATGACAGCCCTGAAATGTTTTTCAGAGAGCAGGGAGATAATGACGGCCAACGTTTACATATGTTTGACAACACAGAAATGGTTGTTGATCAGGAGGAAATTGTGGAATTGTTAGAAGATGATGACAGCCAGCCACTGGATCTCTACGACAACTCGGAAATGGATGTCGATCAGGAGGAAATTGTGGGACTAGAAGAAGATAGTGACAGCCAGCCTCTGGATCTCTACGACAACACAGAAATTGTTAATGAACCATCAGAGGAAGATGCTGCAGAGCAATATGGAATGGTGTGTGTTTTTGTATGCTATAAGTGTGTTGCGACAACACGACTGCGAGGTTTGTCGTCATGTTCATATCGTCGAGAAACCAGTATATGATGATCCCAAAAAACAACACCTGTACCTCAAGGCTTATGACAATGAAAAAGGCGGAAAAGAGTTTTCTGGTTTGCTCGTGTGCACAAACGAGTTTTTCAAATACCTGAACAACGTGAACAAGTATTTTCATCATGTTTTGAAAATATTGCTCACAAGCCCGTGTGTAGGTGCAATTCTTTTTCATGTTTTAATGTAGTTGATATTTCCTCAAGGTTGTTGTTTAGTAACAAAAATTGCAGTTATTAAGTACTTCATAAAAATGAGAATTTATTATGCATTGAAGTTTGCAAACTTTTTTTTTCTTTCTTTTTGTTTTCTTTTCTTTTTTTTCTTTTCATTCCCCACCCTTTTTATATTTGATTCATTCATAAATTGCATTAAATATACTTAATATTATTTTGTTATCAAATTTGTTGAGTTTTTAATGCATTGTTGTAATATTACTGTACTTGTACTGTACTGTACTACTGCAATAGTGAGTAATATATGAAGATATGTAGTGAGGCTCATTGTGACACTATATTGTCGCAAATATCACATTTTCAGGGATATTTCTTTTACTATGGACCAACTGTAACATGGTGCATTTCACTTCAAAAACTATACTTGCAAATAGATACAGTGGCCATGCAATTGATCACCAGTTGGCATTGCCTTGTATGAATTCTGTATGATTATGTTCATAAGTCAGCCATTTTTATCAAGACGCAACTTCATTCAAACTCTTTCAACATGGCATAGATAACGCTAGTAAAACATGCCACATTCTTAGCAGATCCGATACCACCTGACGTCATGTGCAACAAACTAAGGGGTTACGTAAATGATAGTTTAAAAAAAATGTTTATCAACGCGGGTGACACTATGGACAACATTATTCGTACAGCTAGAAAAATCGAGGCGGACGGGTTGTTAGACAGTTTCATGTTCGGCGAATCTCGGCAACCAGTTGCTGAACCGGGTCCTAACTATGTGGGCAATCACAGTAAAAACAGTGGTGAACGCAGACCAGTCGAGTCTAGATTTCCTAGAGGGAGATATGATAATCAGAGAAACAGGGACCGTAGATTTGAAGGGAACCAGAGAGGTGGAGACAGTGGTAATACTAACGTAGGTGTACGCGGGGGACAGTACCAGGACTGGAGGGGTAATCAACCACCTAACCAAGGGTACCAGTATCGAAACGTAACATCGAACCAAGTAGGATATGTGCAGGATGGGCGCTATGTGTTACCGCCGGAAAGGAATAACAATGTAAATCAGGGTAGCAATGGGCGCAATGAACTGCATAGGGGACCGATGCCAGGTAGAAACGTACATGTAAACAGTGTAGAGGCGAGACAGACGGAACCGATAGGTCTAGCGAGTGAAGGGGAAAGTGGCAACCATCAGGGAAACCACTGAAGGTCGACTCGAGGAGCGATGCGGAGCCGGCCGGATTAATAAATAGTAAACGCTCAATTAATAGTATTTTTACCAACCCGAAGGAGGAACTCTTGGCTGCGGACGAGGCGGACGCATTTCATAATAGCAAATTTCCTAAATGTCCGGAATGTGTAGTGGGGATTGGTGGGGTAGTGACGAAGGCCTTACTAGACACAGGAAGCGAAGCCACCTGTATTTCGGAACTGTTTTTCGAGGAGTTATGTCTAGCCAATCAGAAACTTATCACATTACCAGTAGTAGGGGTTACCATAGTAGGCGCTACCAATAAGAAAAGTAAGCGGGTAACGAAACAGGTGTTCTTATCTATCTGCATAGACAACTTTGTTACAGAAGTAGTATGTGTAGTGGTCAAGGATTTGATTAGAAAAATAATTTTAGGCGTAGACTGGATGCAGCAAAACAAAGTACAAATACTCTTTGATAAAAGTCAACTTGTAATAAATGAACACGTAGTAAATTCCTCGTTAGTCACAATGCAGGCGATAGAACTAGGAGACGGCGCTCTAACGTTTGAGTCAGGCAGTGGAGGGGAAGCGAGCGCGCGCATCACAGAGAGTGAGGGGGGAGAGAGAGAACCCGTGCGAGTGTCTAGCGTAGAGTGTCGGCTCGTAACAGAACAAGAAAGTGATATGCCGTCGGAACTTTTAATCAGGGAAACCATAAACCAACAGAGTAATTTGAATCCGGAACAGAAACAACAGCTATCGAATCTAATTTGCCGTTACAGGGATGTCTTTTCGAATCGACCCGGCTTAATAAACTGTAGTGAGTATAAAATTGACGTTTTAAAAGAGACGATTTTGGATTGGATATTGCTTTACGTCTCATATTTATGCAACTTGGCTAATCGAGACGAAGGGAGGGACGTAAGGGATGACGCGGGGGGACAAGGGGTGGACAGGCCTGTGCTGGTCAGAACCAGCCACAAGCATATGGGGAGGGCAAGGGTTCCCCCACGTCGTGGTCGTCTCCGTCTGTGTCATCATCCGTCCATGTTGTCTTTGTCGTCGCCGTCGGGGAGGTAGTCAAAGGGAAGGGATTCCCCGACGACGACCCAGAGCTCGCCATTAGTTTCAGGGAGTGAAACTCCCCTATTCACGGGCCAAACCGCGAGAAGGTGTCGAGTTGGAACGACGAACTTTTTTGAAAAAACATATTCAGTACCGTACGCGTACCGAGACGCAGTAGAAAAACAGACAAGATGTTGGAGTGGGGCATCATCGAGCGTGCGAGCAGCCCGTACGTGAATCCCTTAGTGGTTGTGACCAAAAAAGATGGGTCTGTCCGTCTCTGTTTAGATGCACGGCAATGCAACGAAATTTTAATACCAGATAGAGAGAGTCCTCATCTACCGGAGGAAATACTACAACAGTTCGAGAACGTTCACTTCATATCATCGTTAGATTTAACCTCTTCTTACTGGCAATTAGGATTAACACCGGAAAGCAGAAAGTACACTGCGTTTAAATACAATCAACGTACATATCAGTTTAGAGTTTTACCGTTCGGGCTGAGCACTTCAGTAGGGGCTTTTACGCGCGCTATGGATGAAGTGTTAGGGGAAAGTGAAAGCTTTCACAAAACCGTATGTAGATGACCTCCTTGTAGCTTCAGAAACTTTTTTGTTACATTTGTTACACTTAGAAATGTAAAATGTTTATTCTTAGAGAAAGTGTGGTTTGCTTATCCAAACTATAAAAATGGATTTTTCATTCAGTGTGATGCAAGTGAGTTTGGAGTGGGTGGACAGTTGTTCCAAGTGGATGATGAAGGTAACAAGAGGGTAGTATCAATGACGTCTAGGTTGTTACGCGGTGGAGAACTGAACTATACAATTTCAGAAAAAGAGCTTCTTAGTATTGTACACTGCTTACTAAAATTTAGAATTTTTATCTTGGGTCATCATGACGTAACTATTATCACAGATCACAAAGCGTTAACTTTCATACTACAATGTCGTCTTTTGTCTAGTAGACTAACTAGGTGGATCCTAGCCATACAGGAATTCAAATTTAAAATAATTCATTGCTAAGGGAAAGAGAACGTTGTAGCCAATATTTTGAGTCGTTTCCCGAGGGACGAAGTGGGTAAAGTTACCGAGGATACATGTAGAGACAGAGAGATAGTGATAGCAAAAGTGAAAATAGAAATAGAGCCAGAGCTAAGAACGAAGTTAGGTAGCAACTTGGCTAATCGAGACAAAGGGAGTGACGTTAGTGATGACGCGGGGGGACAAGGGGTGGACAGGCCTGTGCTGGTCAGAACCAGCCACAAGCGTATGGGGAGGGCAGGGGATTCCCCACGTCGTGGTCGTCTCCGTCTGCGTCATCATCCGTCCATGTTGTCATTGTCGTCGCCGTCGGGGAGGTTGTCAAAGGGAAGGGGAAAGTTTCCCGACGACAACCCATAAAATTGAAATTGACTCTGCTAACATTAAAGATTGGTACTCAACAAACTTGTAAAAAATGAATGAAGACAAAATCCAGGTTATGTTTTTAGGGAAAGACGACGTTTATACTCCACCTACAGTAAATTGGATTGGATATTGCTTAACGTCTCATATTTATGCAACTTGGCTAATCGAGACGAAGGGAGGGACGTAAGGGATGACGCGGGGGGACAAGGGGTGGACAGGCCTGTGCTGGTCAGAACCAGCCACAAGTCATTGTCGTCGCCGTCGGGGAGGTAGTCAAAGGGAAGGGGAAAGTTCCCCGACGACGACCCAGAGTTCGCCATTAGTTTCAGGGAGAAAATCTCCCCTAATCACGGGCCAAACCACGAGAAGGTTGCGAGTTGGAATTTGATAATGATTGAACTGGGAAGAAAATCGAAAGAAACTGTGCAGTGTATTTGTGTGTTTGTTAGTAAAAGTAGAAGTAAAAGTAAAAGTCAACATTCTGATAATAGATCAAACACAGTATAATTAGTTAAACGAAACCACTTCACATGACGCCCTACACAGCGAGCACATTCCTAGCAAACAACCACTCGTTCTCTTAACTCGTAGGTGGTCGTCATTAAGTTTATCCGGAGCACAGCACGTTGAGGTAAGATATATGTTGGATACTCCACTCGAGAAGAAAGATCACTCGACCAAGTCTTCGAAATCTTCCCATTCATCAGACTCATCAGAGTCAACTGAAGAATCTAAATAACCTAGACGGTTTTCAAAAATTAACAAGAGATCAAGGTTTTTATTTTGCACTCTAGTGAAGAGGTCATTCACATACTTGCATACGTCTCGCTCCAGCATTAGCGATAGACGCAGGTGATTCAGCTTTGGACGTGACACCAATAGATGCTCTATGGAATCTCGAGATAATAGATGAATCACTTTTGTGTAGCTTGGCTCGGCAAAACATAGCGACTCAAGTTCAGTCAATGGGTTAATGCTAAGAATATCATCAAGGACGTCCCTGGATCCGTGGAATTGGATATTGCTTTACGTCTCATATTTATGCAACTTGGCTAATCGAGACGAAGGGAGGGACGTAAGGGATGACGCGGGGGGACAAGGGGTGGACAGGCCTGTGCTGGTCAGAACCAGTACGTTTCCTCAATGGGGGTGGTTTTTGATTGGTGATAAAGAATATGCGTGCGTAAGGGATCCGATTGCAGTTATACCGCCATTTAAAAAGCCACTAACCTCAGAGGAGCAGAACTTATTACCACCCGATTCGAGGCCGATGTATCCAGAGAGTATTTGGCCAGATGGAAATTCGCTCGAGTCTACAATATAAAAGGTTGTAACCAAAGCAGACAAATTATTTTGATAATGACAGATTAAGTTAGTTTGAGTAGGCGCTACTAGCAGAAGAATGTGGCCAACAAGACAAACGGCAACATGAGAAAATGGGGTGAATCAACCGAGTATTATGTTGTAGTAATGTAGATTGTCGTAATTATTGCCTTGTGTTCCAATATTTTTTTTGTTATTTAAAAAACATTTTCTTATAATAGTTATAAATATAATAATTTAAAACACTAGATGATTTGTTTTTGTTAACTGGTAAAAAAAAAATCAGAAATGTGGACGAGAATAGTACACCGATAATTATTGATATATCTAATCTGGAATCATCAAACAATGGGACATGTAAATAAAGAGGTGATAATGGTTTAGCATTCAGTAAATGCATATGCAAGTAATTGCAGCGTAATGGTTTGCCGATTTTAATCAATAAAAAATTGCTTTTAAGGGGTCTACCCCAATGACATAATATAAGCTAAGCGTAAAAACCCCAAAGTATAGCCGTGGGGGGGCATAAAAAAATTTTAAACCTTTTCTCTAGTGGGGAAAAAAACCCAAACCCCCGTCTAAATGTATCGTTCCCCTTTAAAATTTAACACCCCTTTGTTTTTAAAAAAGGGGTGTAAAAATAAAAACCCGGGAAAGGGAATGGGTTTTCCTCGTTATTTTTGAAAAAAAACAGTCTTTTTCCTAAAATCTCCGGGTTACCCCGTTTTCCCAAAACAAAAGCAATGTAAGTTGGTGGATATCTTTACTATTGTCTATCGGGCATTGGTTTTAGAAAATCAAAAATAGTTATTTTGGGGAAATAGGTGTCTGAACAAGGTCGGGGCAGGTCTGGGGTTTGCCTAGGAGGGGCCCCTAGGGTTTGTAAAAATTTGAAAATTTTAAAGCATTTAATTAAATTTTTTTAGTTCTATGCCTAATGGAAATTAATGTTTACACTGTTGTATTTAAATAATTTTTTTTAAATCGGGCCCCTGGGCCCCGGGGAGGGTTTTCGGTTTGTTTTATGAAAGTAATGAAAATTTTTTCTCATTTCCCCACATAGAAGAAAAAATTTTAAAATGTCCCCATTTGTTTACTATTTTTTTATCCCCGCGACGTTCAAATAATCCACTGCATCTTATTTTATTCAAATAGATGAAGTATCCCATGTTTCAGTGAAGTGATTTTCCCTAATAGAGAGGCTTCCAAAAATTTTTTTCCCCCTAGCGCCGTTTTGGAAGGGTAGGAGGGCTGAAGGGGTCTAAACGCTTTTTTACGCAAAGCTTATGTACGGCATTTGGGTTAAAACCCCCTCAGTCAAATTTAACCCGATTTTCAATGGCAGAAGTAAATTTAAAAAGTATCTGGAGGGATAAAAATGGGGCTTGAAGTTTTTCATACTTTTTGGGTGCTGCATAACCAAGAAGATTGGCTATGGGTGAGTAGGAGATAAAATAATTAAGTTAAGCTTTCATTTTTTAAAAGGGGACAAAAAACGGGGAAAGTTAAAACCACATTTTTGATTTTCAGGCCCCGCCCCCAAATTTTGGGGGTACAAGTCAACATGGTGAGTTGGGCACCTATCAACTAATTTGGGAAAAATTTTTCTTTAAGGAAAAATCGGGGGGGCATTTTGTTGAGCAGACCCAAAATTTTTTTGCTGCTCAAAACGAACAACCCCAAAAAAAACAAAAGCATTATGAAGCACGGAGTTGCGGGAAAATTTGGGGTCAATTGTGATTGGTCTGAGAGTACTATTTCGCTACTGGGATTTTTTGGCGACTTTCCTCAAATAAATGATATTTTATGTAACCTTAGTCAGGTAATGTTACCATTGATAATT